>JAYXIM010002695.1:0-148010 GCA_037575425.1 Anastrepha fraterculus
GATCGTCAACTTTCAAACTACCACCCAAATCTTCATGCAAGTCAATGAAATATAGCGCAAAACATAAAGTTATCGGCATATGATCTGACCAGACTTTTGCTCAACTGTATAACAATGTCAGGTTACCCCCTTTATCATCTTTGGTTTGCCCATTCATAATTGCAAGAACATTTAAATTGCAAGTTTCTATAAACTTTCTTTCGTTTGCATTTATCGTAGCGTCCAGTGAAATCCTGTTGTAAATGGAACATTTTAAAAATGTCCTCAATATCTTGCTTTTCAATGTATCGTATTCTCGTGTCCAGTCCTTGCCTCTTATAAAAACTGGTAATAACTAAAAATTGTCATTTTTGTTACTTCTATCCAATTGATATCTTCTGTTTCTTTAATAAGCATTTGATTTCAACATTATTCCCTTTTTAACACCATAATTATTTACTCTCTGCTTTTGTTGGAAGGGATAACTTTAAATGCAAAAACAACTTCGAGATATTCAAAAATAAACAGTTTTAATAATAACAACGTTGGGTATGACTAGTTCAGAAAGACATATGTACATATTCTCATATTTTCTAGGGCAATGAAGCGTAATTTCCGAAATGTATTAACAGCGAACAATACTTACTTATATTTGTAGGAGTCGTGTATTATGGGTCCCTCTCCACGTGTCCAGTAATTTAGTGAAGTTGGATGTGCTTCTGTGAAACATTCGATCGTTACGTTGAAACCTTCGGGAGCCCCAACCAGTTGATGGGGAATCAAAAGCATTGGAGGAACTGTAGGGATGATTTTAATATTAATAAGAAGAATAATAAGAATACCGATTTTATATTTTAAAAACATATGCAGGAGCGATAAAAAAAGGAAGTCGAACTATATTAAAACATTTTAATTAAATAACTTCAAATTTTTTATATTGTGTAAAGTTTATAGGTTAATTCAACTCACGGAATACACATATATTAAGTACATGTGCTCGATATTATATACATATATATTTCCTCTGTTTAGTTAAGTTAATAGCAATAATTATAAGTATTATTAATAACACAGGTCTGCAAAAAAATGGGTTCGGAATGTTCTATAAAAGTGTAGGGTCATTTTCGAAGTAATTTTTTGCGTAGAATCTGAATCCGGGGTTTAAATTGCTCTATCACGTCAGGATTTTGAGATATCCTTACCTAAAAGTGCAAAAAACGCTGTTTTTGCCCATTTTTGAGGTTATGTAGCTACGAAGATTTTGCTCTTCATAAAAAAGTAGACATGGTATTTTAAATTATAAGTCTTCCTCTTTTAAATGCCGTTGAGTTTGCTTAAATATCTTTATTTTTCACTGAGATATCGCATTTTGAAGTCTCCATGTTTGTGACTATGTAATCGACCGTATCACGTCTCATGTTATCTCAATGGATTTTCGAATATCGAAAAATTCACAAACATGGAAACTTCAAAATGCGATATCTCAGTGAAAAATAAAGATATTTAAGCAAACTCAACGGCATTTAAAAGAGGAAGACCTATACTTTAAAATACTATGTTTACTTTTTTATGAGGAGCAAAATCTGCGTAGCTATATAACCTCAAAAATGGGCGAAAACATCGTTTTTGCACTTTTAGGTTAGGATATCTCAAAATCCTGACGTGATAGAGCAATATCAACCCCGGATTCAGATTCTACGCAAAAAATTACTTCGAATATTACCCTACACTTTCCTAGAACAAAACGTTGTTGACCTGTGTAATTTGAGTTTTGAAGCCTCTAATTTGTATTATATTTATAATTCTGATTTATAAGACTAAACATTTCTCTAGGATCGGGGTACTTCTAAACGCCTTATCTCTTACTTAAAAAAATATTTTGGTGGAAGTCATAAAATATTATATGTAGAATGTAAAGACTTCTCAACATAATGCAGAAGGTTTTACAAATGGAAATTAGCTTCCTCGGAGAAGATGAAATTTTTAGCAAACGTACCCGTTCCAATTCTAGCACCAATTGAACCATGCAAGTTTTAAGGGCCAAATCTGTAAACAAACTTCGTCAGGTGATAGTTTCCGATTGATATTTTCAATCGCTACGAACGCCATTCAATTGACACACTTTGATCTTTTTCAAACCTTGCCCTTACAACACCGATATTTTCCAATATATCTTCATGAGTTGCACAAGTAGCAATCTCGCTATATGAAATTGAATACTTTATCGAGAACTGTGTTGGATAAATGTGTGAAAATGTTCGCATTTTGTGAAGGCATGCACCCGGTTCTTAAATTTTTGTAATTACCGTGCCGGTTCAGAGGCAATAGTAGCGCATGGCTTGTAAACGTTCGGAAAGCCTGTAATGGAACTGTTAAAGAATGCGTTTCCATTATAAACCCAAATTGCAACGGCTGTTCATAATACTTTTATTTGCATAGATTATTTCGGGCCCATTCGCAAAACTTTGAAAATTCGCAGTCGCGCTCCCATGAAAATGTACGTTGCCATTTTCATTTGATTCTCTTCAAAGGCAGTTCAGCTAGAACTTGTATCAGGCTTAACTGGCTCTAAAGATTTACTGGATCCGGAGGGTAGAAGCAACAAAATTCTGCGCTAACGCGGCGAATTTTGTCGGAGCAGAAAGGAAATTGAGTGAGCTCCGGAAACCTTTTGGTAGCAGAAGTAGGAGATTCTCCATTATGTCGCCGAGGAAGGGTTCACCTTTGCCTTCATACCTTCGAGGGCACTCCATTTCGGCGGCCTGTGGAGCAAGCAATATTGAAGACATGATCTCTCGCACTACTCAGCAACAACCTCAACGATGGCGAAACATTAACGTCGTTTAGCCTATGTACTAATCGGTTGCCCTTTGTGAACTTTGCCATATCAGAAAATACCCGAAAGCCCTAGCCGATGCTTAGGGAGATAACAGCTTGTTTGCTTTCATGAGCAACAATTTTGGCGCGCACAGTTGAAGAGCCACCTGTTGGAACTTCAGCAGTCCAACAAACGTGCGCCCATGCAGCCCAGCCCAACCCAACTCGTTATCGTCCGCGAATACAATGTGCTACTGCAGCAGAATTCCCAAAACTATTCCCGGAGAGGGTGCCTAAATGCGCGTAGCCAATAGGTGTGGAAAAGTGAGATGATCGACCCACAAACTCGCTGTACTGCCGCCGGAAAACAAAAACTGAAGGATAATGGATTCCTTCAAGATAGCGGGAGTCAAGACAGATACTGCAAAACGAATTTAAGTAAGACAAAATTGAATTAAATTGAATTAAGAAAACTAATTAAGTAACGAAAATATCGAATTCATTAATATTTGTTTTATTGAAATAATTAAGATTAAACATATACAGGGTGCGCCATCTTTTATGCCGGTATGAAAACATTGAATAACTTTGAAAAGAAAAAAACAAATGACTTGTATAGTTAGGCATTTTTATTTGGTTTGGTTACTTACAATTTATTAAAACTATTTTTTGAATACAATATCAATCTAGTGGCCACCTTTATAAGCAATCACAAACTGCGACCTTTTTTCTCCGTTTCACCTTGTAAGGCATTTCGGGTTTTATAGCGTCGATTTTGGTTGTTTCTGTGTAAAGCGATCTATGGTTGAAAGTGTACTGAATTGACACATCGAAAACATGTATGTTGAAGTTGATCGGTTGGTAAATGACAAAGTTATTCAGCGTTTACATACCGACATTAAAGATGGTGCATTCTGTACATACATAGCTAAAAATTACACACACTTGTTATTTACTTAATTATAATTATAAGAAAGCAAGTTTTCTCACTCCATTTGTGGAACAATATCAAGGCGCACACAACAAGTAGGAGAAGGAGCTCGGCCATACACTCATAATGGGTATGTACCCATTATACCTATGTATAAATTCTTCTTCTTTTTGATTGGCGCGATAAGCGCGATTTTTGTCGAGTTTAACAAAGCGCGCATCTACCTGTGCTACCACCAGTTCGTACAAAAAGGTCCAAAAATATCCCGCAGAATATTTTTTTCAAACACTCCAAGGGATGCCTCATCGGATATTGTCATCGTTCAAGCTTCTACGTGAGGACGGGCATGATGAGAGCCGTGCAGAGTGTTAGTTTTGTTCGTCGAGAGAAGTCAGTTGTATACTTAGTCCAACGTAGCACTTGTTGGAAAGAGAGATTCTCCATTGAATGTCAAGGCTGACATTGTTATCGGTGTTAATTCTGGTTCCTAGATAAACGAAGTCTCTTAAAAACTCGAAATCATAACTGTCAAGAGTGACGTGTTGTATATACTTGTACTTACAAGTAAAATATATTCGTACTCTTAATATCATTAAATTCTCGAAGTACTGACCTTACCTTTCGCTATTTACTTACATTCATTGATTCTATTTCGACAGCTATGTACTCACCTTTCTCCTTACTTCTATTTACCTATCCATTCTATTTACTTAGCTATACTTACTCCAACTTTCCATTTACTATTTTTCGTTTCCCATATTCTTCTTATTCTAGTTTTAATAGTACATACTATAAGAATATTAAATAATAAAGAAAACGCTAGAATTGTTGCAACGGACCTGTGCGGTTATTATTTTTTAAGTTCACAATCTAAGCAATATTCGAGGGTCGAATTTTCACAAGGGTAGCATGAATTTGATATACCATATACCAAATAAATAACACAAAAACAAACAAAGTGAAAATAAACAAATCTTGGGCTTTCTTATTGTGTTTTTTTAGTGTTTGGAAATGATATAATAATTATGTAGGTTTCAGATCAATCAAAACTATTAATTACCAATTAAGTTCTCAAAAGACTCCTTCAAGCCATGTTGAAATCATTGGAATAGGGAAATTCCGTTCTGAAGAGCTATTTGAGAACAGTTTACTTTGCATATCTCTGATGATGCAGAATTCATTATACCCCATGATCAGAAACCAATGATGATAAATTATCAGGTTTGGCCATCGTCCAATCAGTCGTTGTTCAAACGGGAACGGCTATCTGGTGCGGTTGGTGCTGCGGCTATCTGGTCGCGTGGATAAAGCTCCAGTCTTGCCAAAACACTGCCATGCCCTCTTCAACAACTTCACAATAAGGCAGCAAGCAGTTCCTGTTAGGGTGTTACCGAAGGTTTTACACTTGCAGGCACCTGCTTGAGCCAGAGCCGCTTCCTAGGCACCTCAGGAGACACCTATTAAATTTCGCCGACGAGATCCAGGAAAAAACTAACAGACATTTACTGGACCATGCAGTGTTTAAGACAGAAAATAAACGACATTCATAGGAAGACCTTTACCACCTTTTTAAGCTCTCTACGACCGAATGCCGTAATCGGATTCCAGCCCCCACCTACATCAGATGAAGAGCTCCAGTGTCCCCGTGAGACCCGTGTAACACTGGCACAATTACGTTTTGGATATTATAGGAGGTTAAACTCCTACCTATCCAGAATTGGCCTCGACATACCAAACCTATGTCCGGCACGACACTTACCACCTGTTCACATGCCCCTTAAAACCTACTCATCTAACACCCCTCTCCCTCTGGACCCAACCTGTCGAAGCAGCACGGTGATATACCGTACACTGACGGGGCTTGTATTACTGCTACAATAACAACAACAGGACTGTGCTGCTTTTTTTCGTATATCACCAACACAGGCTGAGTTTTTTGTAAACAAACCGCTGCCATGATCTAAGTTACGTCAGCCAATCAGCTGATTCCTTCAAATTCGTTGAGGGATGGTTAACGATCTGTTATTGGTCACACCTTCTAAATTTTCTTCACCATACCCATGCATGACCAGATTCTACACTATTTGAATATATGAAACAACAAAAATGTTGTTCAATCATGCTGCCCATGCACCATACTGGACCTCATGCTACAGATCGAGAATACCTATTATTAGAGTAGCATTATAAATTGTGACAACTCCAACGATTAACTGGGAAAACTTCGAAGAAGTACTTCGGCGCATTGCCTCCGCGAGATTACGCTTCATTCCGAAAAAGTGAGCTGTGAGGATGGCCGCTCATAAAGCCAATTTAATATAGAATATAGGTTAATCAATATTTTTTCTTCTCTTATTGTTAGGATCCTATTAGTCCTTCTTCATACCGTAACGGTAGTTGTGACAAAAGTTTCTGATTATACTCATGCAGATTACAATCCCGTGGTCGATTGTACACAATCTTTTGGGATCGATTTGGATATTTGAGAAACTCTACAAACTTATGCTTATATAACCAATTAGCAAGTGAAACTGGCAGTTGAGCAGAACAATATTAATTCAAGGAAAGTCCTGGAGGTAAATGCAGATCGGCTTAAAGACGAAAATGCAAATTAAATCTCAAGAAATTAGCAGATACTATACGCAAGATGTTACTAGAGAAAAAATAGGAAACGGTTAACAATAACCACCCATTTGAATTCTTATAAACCAGTGACAGATTGAATTGGGAGAATTCGATTACATCCATAACTTTAGAAAAAATAAGTCTGTTTGATTTCTGACCAATTCGATTTTGCATCTTTAGATGATGAACTTACATTGATTTCTGGCGGACTATGCCGCGAAATGGCGGCGAAAAATTAGAATTATAGAGAGCGACATTGAAGTTGAGAGTGATGTTGAAAGAAAAGTTGAAAGTGGAGCTGTGGAAGGTGCAACTAGTTAAACATGGGTACTTTCTGGCGACTACCTCGAAGTGCTGCAAGACGTACAATTTATACCTGACCAAAACCCCACAGTCCCACGAATAGTTCCCCATGTACAACAAACAATATATTTTCTTAAACTGTTTTCAACCAATGAGCTCGTGGAAAAAATTATTCGTGAAATCAATAAGTATTCGAAAAGAAAATAGCAAGGGAAGGCGATATCTGCAACTTCGATATGGCGGAGATGACGTGTTGCCACCAACGAAGAGTTCTGGGCATTCTTGCTGTCGTTATCAATGTAATGCCGTTGGCCAATTTACAAGGATATTGGTCGTACAATCTCGTTATATTCCTTTCTATTTGGATACATTTACAAGGGACTGATTTGGTCAAATATTTTAGGTGCTTCATCTGGAAACTATTCCAACACGCACCACCAATCCACGAACGCGCCTCCTTTTTGGACTATCTCAAATCAAAGTTTTTGGATTGTTTTATCACGGGCGAGTACATATGAGTCAACTATAAAATTTAAGGGTCAATTTTGTTCATCACATACAATGCGAAGAAACCGAAGATGTGGGGTGTCAGAGATTATACTCCAGCTGACTCAAAGACTGGCTACATTTGCTGCATTTTGCCATACTATAGACCACTCACCACAGAGCTTTTGGTCAGATCCGATTTACCAGTTTCATCACGAATACCAATACACCTATGCAGTCTTATTAAGGGGGCAGCTCCTCCAGCACTTTAAAATTTTGCATTTTTAAGAATTCATGTAGAATCTAAATAATATCTTTTTAATGTTTAAGCTTAATAAGAAGTCTAAAAAGTCCCTATAAAGTCAGTGAAGTGATGAACGAAAGATGAGTAAGAACGAAAACTTTAATCCCGTTTTTCTCGAAATACGTTTTTTTCAGCGCTGTTGAATATAACTCAAAAAGTAATCAAGATATCAACTTCACATTTGACAGGGACATTCTATAACATGTTGGCCTTTATATGTACTCCAAATTTTATATTAATTAACTCTAATTGTTTTGATCAATTTGTTTATAAAAAAGTATACTTTTTTTCTGTGCAAAGTGGAATAACTCATTTTAATGAAAAATTTTTGGGTGGTTGATTTCAGTTGATTATATTCTGTGGAGCAAATTAAAGGAGCCATGTTTGAGCAGCTGCAGTGCCGCCATTTTATTTTTTTTATTTCAAAATAGTATTAATATTAATGTAATTTTTTTTAAGATAGTAAATACCCTCAGTTTTTCGCAAAAAATTATTGAAAAACTCGTAGTTTGGAGGAGCTGCTCCTCTTAATACACAAATGTATATATGCGGTCTTACCGGAACAATTTTAAAGAACAGAAAATAATTGCCCAAGGAAATAAAAAAGCCAAAAGTTTCGAAATCCACGGTAGGGTGGAAATATAAGAGGGTTGTCACGAGGTGGTGTGGATATAATGGTCAAGAAACCCAATATTGTATTAAACTATTAAGATATATGGGTGGTGTAGACCGGGCGGACCAGTATCCATTTACCCACTGTTTTCGGGGAAAATCGCTTAAATGGTGGCGGAAACTTTCCCATGGTCGCATTCCGACCAAATCCAGTTAAACGGGAAGCTTCACGTAATACTAAAAGATCCTAAAAGGGACTGCAAGTTTTGTTTGCCCGAAAGATGCCTGGAGGTAGGCGGGAAACTTCGTATTACTGTGATATATGTCCTAATAAACCTAGGATGCATCTTGGCCATTGTTATCACACCAAAACTAATTACAGAGTGTAATATTTATTAAAGTGAGTTGTTGTCGATAAATAAATAAATAAACTGATAAAATTTTTTTATTTGTATACGATTATTTGTTAATAATGGTTAAATATAAAATGTTTACCTAATTTGGGCGAGATCGTCTCGAGTTGCTGGTTTGCGCAATGGAAAAAGGACTCGAGGGCAAAGGGTGTGAACGTTTAAAAGTATTTTCACGCGGGAAAAAAGCGATCGATCCGGATGAATAAAAAGCACATGTAATTTGCTCGAATTTATTTAAAAGAGAGAAAAAGGAAATAAAACATTGTCAAGTTGATAACCGACAAATATGTAGTGCTGCCAACGCGGATATTTAGACACATTTATTTAGAGGCTAATTACAAAGATTTCTAATACAAAAGTTACTTAAAATGGTGCGATAAATTTATGTACAATGAACATTTAAATAGAAAAACTGTCTGTCTTCGTTGGCAAAAGCGATAACTTAGCAATGGGTCGCAACAGTTCTCCTTCGGATGTCCGTAAGTTGACGATCCGAACGCGATCATCAGCACCGAGGTGACTGTTAAGATTACGCCCGAGTTTCCATTTAGTGGTTGGTGCATTATTGTCGTGGATGATCACCACAACGTCGCTTGGATTGGTGAAACGCGTGGAGGCGGCGATAAATCTAACTGAGGAGAGATCTCCTGCGAACTCCAAATACATTGCTCATACATATAAAGGAAAACACGTACACTTTGAAGGAAACATCGTTGTTGCATTGTACGTTTACATTTTTCAAAGGAGGTTTCGAATACCAGGGATCCAGAACCGGTGTTGAATTGCTGCTTGTATCATTTGCGGTCCGGCGTGCAAAATAGCGACGTGGATTGGCGAGTGACGGATAAGGGCGCATTGTTGACCGATCAAATCAAATAGGCAGTAATTCGTTTAAGTTTATTGTATGAGCAACATCTATTTAACAAATGAGCAACATCTATTTAACAAATCCCACTCTGCGGTATCTGTAACACAAGCTGACGGTGACCTTCTGGATAGACGAACACGTTGAACGCAAGAACGCGGAAAGGCGAATTAATTGCCGGTCGTTCGTCGTAGTTTTTCGAGGGTCCTTAGTTTCTTCATAGTCTCTGCTATGACATCGCATGCTGCCGTCCATTTTGCCCTGCTTTGTAGCATGGATTGCACGAGTGAATCTGGGTCGTAGTTTCGTCCAAATATGTTGCGAAGCTTCAATCTAGAGCAATTAAACGCCTACATTCGAAGAATACATAGTGGGCGTCTTCTATCGCGTTCACCCCACAGAATTTACAACTGGGATCCGATTCTTGTTTGTACCGATGAAGGTATGCTTTAAAGCATTAAAGGCGAAACAGACTCGAAGCGCACATAAACGATACGTTGCCTTTATACCGCGGATATAAGAAGAATGTTTCGTAGCCATATGCCAGACAGGAGGACCATATAATATTTTGATCTTCACCACGCCTGCTAGAATTTGGCGTCGCCATTGCTTTGGTCCGCCGGCGTTAAGCATTATTCGCGATAATGCTGCTACAGTTGCTGATGCTCTTTTGGTCGCATATTATAGGTGTGTTTTAAAAGATAACTTTCTGTCTATCATTATTCCCAGATATTTTACTGCTGGTACTGTCGTGATGCTGTGATTGCCAACTTGTATAGTTGCCACTTCTACTTTTTTCCCGCTTGATATGACAACGAACTCCGTTTATTGCTCGGCGAGTTGAAGGTCGTTTTGAACCAGTCATGAATTAACGGACGCTATGGTCTGATTTGCTTTTTTGCAGATGTCGCTTAGTCTCTCAGCAGTAATAACTACTGCGATATCGTCTGCAAACCCAATAACGTTGGCATCATTGGGTATATTGAGACGCAAAACACCATCGTACATGATGTTCCAGAGCAGTAGTCCAAGCACTGAACCTTGAGGGACCCCCCCTGAAACCTTGTAGGTCTTTCTGCCTACTACTGTGTCGTAATCCAGTACGCGTTCTTCGAAGTAGCTTCATATCATTGCTCGCAAGATTTTGGCGCAGTTTGCGGTGTAAAATGCATTTTTTATATCCAAGGTTACTACTAAGCAGTACCTATTGACACCTTCGAGCCAGCGGGTACCACTTATCGCCTGAAACCAAACTGGTTGTCAGATATTGCCTTGGCGGAATCGATCTCGTTCTCGCGGCGGTAGTAGATTATTCTCTCCAGTACTTTACCTGCCGAATCGAGTAGGCAAATTGGTCTGACGCTAGACGGTTCCATGGGAGGCTTGCCGGGTTTGGGCAATAGAACCCACCTTTGTCGCTTCCATATCGATGGGAGCGTTCCCTCCACGAGACTTGTATTAAACAAATGCACGAAGTTCGATGATGCTTGGGCAAAGGCCAGTTTAAGCACCTGGTTATGCACCCCGTCGGGGCCAGGAGACTTATTATTTTCGAGTCCATTCACAACTTGAAGGTAGTGAAACAACTGCCGTTTGCGTACCGCCGTATGCCTTCCGTATCGAGCGAATCTGCGAGGGCTCTACGTTGAAGTTGAGGAGCTTGGAGTTTAGTGCTAAGCGAACCTCTTCAGGCGTAGTCACTTCATCAACGTCATGAATCTCAAGAAGTGATTTTTCTGTTAACGATTTAACTTCCGCCATTCCTGAGAGAACCAGACACACCGCTGCTTGTAGTTTCGCCGTGTTCACGTCAGATTGCTTAGTAAACTGGAATAGTACATCGCCATTCGCAGTTTTGCGGATTTCTTGAGCCAGTCCGTTCATCCCTTTAAGGGAATCCTCATTTTTCACCGTCTTCAAAATCTCAGCGTAAGAACATTCGCCCGCGCATCTGACAATGATGGCATCGGGGCGAGCAGGTTTACTTCTTGTGCGCTGCCGTTTATTTACCATTAACCACGCTCCCTCGGTTGTTTGTTTTCCTCCATATTTGCCATGGCTGTCTTTTGTGTCGACAATACCTCACCTTACGCTCGTACATGGGCCCGCTTTGTCACTTGCTGTGCAATTCTTCCAAGAGATGGAGTCGTCTGCGAATACTTCATAAATTTGTATGAGGTTTAGCTTTTCCGATTTCTTCCGCTACCTGTTCGTATGAAGTTGCAATCGCCTTCACTAAATCTCTCAGATTTTGGTTTATGGAGCGTTTGCCTCTGCCAATGATATTCCTCAGATCATTTACAAGATGACCGAGGCACAGGAAAGCATTATCTTCTTCTACTTCAGTTGTCACTGGGTTTGTGATACCTAGAGCGGGCGCAGTATTTAAGGAAGCACACAGGAGAATGTGATAAACGCGGTCGTCGTTCAAATGGACTTAAAATGTCCTGTCCAACGTATTCTATACCGGTTGTCGATGGTGTCTTTTCCATTTGAGGAAGCTGATCCACCCATTACTGCGTTCGCAGCGCCACCTTTCGTTTAGCCCAGACATCTACATTTAGTGTGGGTGATAGTTTGGACACACACCTCCAAAAGTGGATCGCTGAATCGTTCAACACTAAAACAGCTGTTTCGCGGACCGCACGCAATTTCTAAAATGCTTCAAATCGTCCTTTATGCTTTTTATTTTTTTGTTTTTAAGCACTTACTTTCTTTATGTGTCCCAGGTAACGTGAACGTTCTTTTGCCAAAACGAATCCCAACAATTTCGCACTTATCGCGGATAAAAATCTTTATTTAAATTGACCGTGGAGGGTTTTAAAATCGAGAGCCCTCTGAAACATAACCAATTCCGTGACACTTTCTACACACACCTTTTAAGCAGGTGCAGGCTGTTGTTTGCTGAAACTAGCGTGGAGTAGCGTGTGATGACGACGTTGGTATACGCAACACGATGATGGACTGCGACATTTATTGATAACATGCCGATTACTCAGGCAGTTCGAGCACGCACCTCGAACCTTGATTGCTTTTGCGGCTGCGTAAATGATGGAAGATCGTATGCCACAAGTGATAATTCCCATTGTTTGCGGGTTTCGTAGCTTAGTTTTCAAACAGTTAGGTGGATAAGCCAGTCATCCCAGTACTCAACTAGCCGACCGAGTGCCCGTAGCGCTCCAACGTGCTGCAAAGTTTGTTTAAGTACGTGTTTATTGGCCCTTTCGGAGACCTTCGTTGATTTCTCGATTGAAGATAGCGCTTTGATATGGCTTTCCGCTATAACTAGCATGACCTTATGACTTGTGGTTAACAAGTCTCAGGCTTCACTGTAATTTCTGTTACTCACTGCTACTTACCAATTCCAGCGCTTCGCCTTTTAAACAGTTACGAAGATATTGTAGCTTCTATCCGTCCGACAGAACTGCATTGACATTGACGAGCGACAGAAATGCGTCACGGAATGAAGGTAACTGCAGCTTTGGAAGCGGCACGAGTGCACGCGTAGTTAGAGTGACTTGAGGAAAAGGCACCTTAGGTGACGCGGTAAGGCTTTTGAAATTCGTCTTGGCGTTTTCATCACCACAAGACAATTCAACTTCTTGTTGAGCTGCAGAAAGGTGGCGCAATGTTCCTCAAATAATTTCATATTCGTAGTATTTATTGAAATTCCAAATAACGCCCACTGAAAGTTCGTCGGCTTTGCTTGTTTTTAAATAGCGTCTTATGACGTTTAATGCAGAATCGCGCACTTCAAATGACGACATTTTGCGGGTGCCGCGAATGTTATGTTATATAACGCAGCGTGGACTGTATGCTATTAAAATATTGCGGTATCCGGCTCGAAGAATCAAATTGTGAATGTTTTAAAGTGTTTGCAGGAAATATGCGGGAAAATAAAGCCATCGATTCGGATGAATAAAAAGCACGCGAAATTTGCTCGAATTTTTAATAGATAAAAAAAAGGAAATAGAAAGATTGTCTAGTTGACAACCGACATATAGTGCTGCCAACCCAAACATTAACATACATTTATTTAAAGGCTATTACAAAAATGTCTAATTAGGCGCGAACAAAGGGTTAAATATCTTAGGCATAATACTATTTGTAAAAAAAATCTTTTATCCATAAATTTTAACAATATGCAATATGTTACAAACTTATTTATATACGTCGCATTTACTTACAGTCAACGCTAACTTTGATCCGCTTTGACACAGTTGGTGGTACACCATTTGATGCTATACACAGGTAGGCACCCATATCAAGCCGTGAGATGCGTGTTATCTCTAACGTGTCACCTTCCCACTCATTCACTGCAACGATGTCATAATACCATGAGAGAATAAAAACACAATAATTTAGTAAGTTTTAAAAAGTATTATATAAAATATTGTATATACATATACCCTGTGGTAAGAATGTCTTACACGTACATATGAATATGTAGTTCATTTTAAAAACTTAAAATCATTTGTAATCCAAATACAGGGTGTCCAGTGACAGAACTAGGAATTCAAATCTAAGTTAAAAAACAATTACTAAAGATAAAGGTTTATTTCAATAAATACTACAAAGAAGAAAGTGCGGATTTTTTTTTCATTATTTCCTCCTCTGTTGGCAGTTATGTTAGATACGCTCTAGGAATCTGGCCTCCGTACTTTATGTCACTCGCTGGAGAAGTGATGTCGGGATGCCATTAACCTCGCGAACGATATTTTCTTTTAGTGCAGAGATGGTCATTAAATAAGTTAGTTTAGTGTGACTTTACTTGATCCTAGATATGGTTGCTTTTTGGTATTTAGTGGGTTCACCGTTAGCATCAATAACTGCTTGAAGCCGACATGGTATCGAGGCAACTAAATTCGTCAGCTCTTTAGACGTTATGCTGTTCAAAGCCTCCATTCTGAGCTCTTTGAGTATAACAGCGCCGGCAACTTGGTTTTTTTCTAATCTAAAACTTGGTTTTTTTCTACATCTTTTCATCACTGTATGTACATATAAACATTTTAGGCGTATTTGATATCTTTGTAGTCATGTAGTAAATGGGCACGTTCATTTGCCGCCTGTCATCAGACGTATAACCTCCATCCATCCAGGCAGTGATAGCCTCGTCCGAGTTGTTATGATGGAAAGCGGTTAGATTAGATGGATATCTCATCAAGCACATTTGTTAGTTCAGAAGGCATATGATAAGACTGAGTAAGCAATAACATAGCCACAATCTCGAAAACATGTTGTGCGACTCATTTTTGTGAAGGACTCGTATGAGAAAAGATATTACGATGAGATGGACACATGCGGCAACTTGTTGCGATGATTTGTCTTTCCTCTTCTTTTTCACCCGACCGACCGCATCCATATGACCGTTTGCCAAAACGCTTTCAACGCTTCAACGTTTTGATATAGTTTTTAATTTTCAAGTTGGTCTCGAACATTGCGAGCGCACCATTTAAGAGCGCGCCAGGAGTTAAGACAAATGAATTAAGCACGAGGACTTGGGATAGTTTATCTGACGTTGTGATAAAATAAAATGCTCAATATCTTTATGGATTTTTGTTTTTTGCATAAAAAGTTGGAGGGTTCAGGAACTGTAAAAAAAAAATATTTTTAATTTGTATTTAACTATACCTCAACCCGCAAAAA
Organism: Anastrepha fraterculus; assembly: GCA_037575425.1. Classification (NCBI taxonomy): domain Eukaryota; kingdom Metazoa; phylum Arthropoda; class Insecta; order Diptera; family Tephritidae; genus Anastrepha; species Anastrepha fraterculus. The sequence goes on from JAYXIM010002695.1 coordinate 14,982, forward strand.
CATATAAAACGGTATATAACAAAAGAAAAACGAACGGATCAATAACATAGCAACAGAACCGAGAGCAATAGCGACAGCGGTAGTACACGTGAAACATTTCTGTAGAAGAGCTCCGTTTGGCTACCAGTTTTTTGCTCCTACTTCGACTACATATGACTCTAAAAACTTTTTTCATTATTGCTCTTAGCTACAAACAGTAATGAAACGTAGCTAGGAGCGGAGTATATCAGTTGCTACTATATTTTGCGCTAGTAGCTCTACTACTCGTCTGCTCCAGTTGAGAGCAAAAAGTGAAAATACGAAATAGCGTAGCAATTTCAATCACTAAATTAATTAAAAAAGCACACACAAACAGAAGCAAATATTACACATTTCCACAGTTATACAGGGTGGGCCATATAGCGTTTGCTTTTTGAACCACCTATTTTTTTGAGAATGGTAACACAAATGACATGTCAAATGTGTTCATAATTTACTTAAAGGTTTGACATTTACGAAATGGGACGCTATACGCTTGAACAAAATTGGGAAATATTGAAAACCTATTTCCAAAGTTGTGAGTCTTCTTCTTTTTCCGCGGTTACAGTAAATGGCGAGCGTTACCGTGACATGCTCAACGAGTTTTTGTTTCCAAAAATTGAAGAGGATGACATGGACGACATTTGGTTTCAATAGGACGGTGCAACGTGTCACACTGCCAAAGTTCCACTCGAACTTTTGGCTACCGTTTTTGAATTCCGATATCAATTGGCCTCCTCGGAGCTGTGATTTAAGCCCGTTGGCTGTAAAGCCAGTCGTGGCAGTCATTTGAAAGATATTATTTTTCATTCATAAATGACAATGTTCAGTCTTCAAAATAAAAAAAAGTTTGAAAAAATATTGATTAGTTTTTTTTTATAGCCGATTCAAAAAGCAAATTTTACATGGCCCACCCTACATAGGTATGTATGTATAATATACACGGAGAACATTAAGGATTCGGTCGTAAACGCAGTATTACAGATGAGAGTTACTCACCAACGTAAATCCGCAGAACGTGTCAGCTGGCATGATGGGATTATTTGAATTTTTAATATTCAATGTTAAACGTCACAGCAAAACAAACGTTTAGAGCTTTGCATTATGTGTATGTGAAGCCCAATATTTAGAGAAAATGCCAAATTTATGTTTGAAATTTTGGAAAAGCACTTTTCGGACGAAAGCAGTATTGTGTTATAAATCCGATTTTTAGTAAATGGGTAAATATTTTACAAAAGTTTTACAAAAAAATGTTTTTAGTAAGCACATTGCTAAGTACATTGCAAAAGTATTTCTCATCACGATTGTGGCTTTACCTAGCGTCTAAGTATTTTGCAATAGTTTTCTGTTCACGATACCAATATTTATTTGGAATATGAACCAAATGGGTTCAGAAATAAGTTTTGTAATAGAAACTCGACACCAGCGCCACCTTGCGTGATATTTTTTCATACAAACCTTGTCCTTGTAGCCATAAATATTTAAAAAAAATTAGCCAAACTGGGCAATCAGTCCTAAAATTTTAAGGTTATAAATGAAATGAACTATGGTAAATGATTTTTGTTTATAAGGTTTTCAGAAATTATGAACAGGCAACTTAATTTAAAAAAGAGCAATCAGCTGACACGGTTCTGGGTTAAAAACCTGGACTTTGAGATTCCAGTGTTTACGGTTGCGGTGTTGATCGGTTATCATTTACATGGTTTTATTATAAGATATGTACATATGTAGATCGTGTCATGGGGGTAGCGCACTAAATTTTCAACCTCACTATTTATTAACCATTTCAGCATCATTATAATTGTTACATTACAAATAAAAGACGCTCGACTAAACACCCAACAAGGATCACAACACCTACTACATACATACATATGTATTTTTATTAATTAGTGAAATTTTCACACTAAGCGATTTCACTTATTTACACATGTACATATAGAGTGCTAGAATACTTTTCCACTATTACTTTTTCAGTATACTGGTAATGGAAACTTCTTTCCTCATTTTCGGTAGTGTGTTAATGAGTGTAAAAATATGCAAATAAAAAGGCAATAGTGGAACTACTTCAGGGCCGGCATTAGATGCTCTGGTTGGTCTACCACCATTTGAGGCTTTCATCCAAGGAGAGGCCTTGAAGTCGATCTGCAGACTGAAACACAATGGGAACTGGTACGGCCCCTGCCCGGCATTGGAAAACAGAGAAGGCATGGACTTCGATCCAATGGTACTCTCCATGCCCCTTGACTGCATGCCATCAGAAGTGGTATTTGAAAAGAGATACAGTGTGGTGCTGCCAGAGGCTCAATTGTGGCAAAACTCTGAAAATGAGCCCGACAAACACTGTTTTCGCATTTTCACGGATGGCTCCAGGACCGAGCACGGCTCCAGCTCTGTGGTCTACGTGGAATCCAGCGGGACAAAACTGCACTTTGCTCTTGGTGTATGCTGTTCAAGAAGCGTTGAACTTTGTTGTGGAAAACAGATGGAGAGGCAGATCTATATATGTCTGCAGCGACAGCCAAGCTGTGCTTATGGCCTTAGAGAGCCCCCCAACCCCATTAGGATTCTTGTAAATCCAGGCTGAACTATGTCGGTAGACATAATAGCCTGATGCTAACATGGGTCCCGGAACACGTGGGTATCGTGGGTAACAAGACCTCTGACTCCTTAGCTAGAATGGGCTCTGAGGCCAACTTATTTGGCCCGGAGTCCGTTCTGCCACTCCCTTCTGCAGCCATCAAAGCCACGGTTAACAAATGGGTGACCACAACCCACAAGCGAGCTTGGCAGGCTGAAAGAAGCTGCAGATGGACTTAACTGATGTAACCTGTCATGTCCGACCGACTGTCGCAAATCCTCCTGTCATTAAGCAGAAGGGACTGCAGACAGCTGGTTGGACCGATGATTGACCACTTTCTGTGAGCGAAGCACATGGAAAAGGTAGGCATATCAGATAGTGTAATTTGCCCAGCTTGTGAAGAGGAGGATGAGACGGCGGGCCACTTCTTGTGCGTCTGCCCCGCTTTCGCTCGAATCAGATTTGAGGTCTTTGGCACTGATGTGTTAAAAAGCCTTGGCTCCTTGGCACCACAAGATCTACTCACATTTCTTCGGAGGTCAGGTAGATTTAAAGAAAATTAAAAGGGAATCCGAGTGCAGTAGAACTTAATTGTGTGTCTGAGTGCTGTACTTGCTAGTGGTCCTGACAAAAAAAAAACAAGGATAGTATAAATCTTTTCAGCCCCTCTCGGTGTGCAGCGCAATTCTGTATTGGTGGAAAAGGGTTTGAAACTGAAAAATCAAAATTGTTTCATACATAAGTATATGTATTTATCCGTAACAAGCATCTGCTACTGATACAGATTCGACCTGTAAATAAAAAATATCAGGAACTCATACCATAATTGTAATATGTTTGAAATATATACAAAATACCAATTCAAACAGACAAAATATTAAAGCGTATAAAATACAAAGATCAATTCCAATACATTTACGTACATTTCAAATACAATAACAAATCGAAAACTAATTTACATAATTTGTTCTCATAAGAACTAGCCTTGCTAACATGAGCTTTAACTTTATCGGGATGGCTTTTGAATTATGGACCTTTAATTACTGTATTGGTATTGAAAAATGCATCCAGTCAGTTGATTACATACATATGTACATATTTATTTCTAAGACAGCAGTACATGTAATCCAAGTGGGCTTGTCTAGAATTCAAACAGAAATTTGAAGAAAAGAATGGGGCATTAGTGTAAGTGTTTAGTTGAAAAATATTTTTATTCACTACTCAAGTTTTTAATGAAGCATTTTTTTGAAACATTACGAAAATTTTGTGGGAAATTTTTTACTTCCACCTTCCACTATCACTAAGCTGGAGCTTAAAACTTTTTTCGCTAACACTAATAAAATAGTGAGAATGGTATGTATATTGGTTTTGATCCACTAAACAAGTAGTTAGTAATATCAACCATTACTACTATCGCCTGCAGAGGGGTGACCGCTTTACAAAAAAAACTTTCTACCAATTTCGTGTTCCTTGCCCACCGCGGATTTCGTATTCGGGCACTGCCGAAACCACTCATTCATCACATCTGGTCAGCTGACACGTTGTCAGAGCTCCGTATGTATTTCAATGTAATAGATTGTATATACCTATTTGTCTGCAATATTTCACTGATATATTACTTTATTATTAAACCAATTCCATATTTAATTGCGTTCTTTAATGCAAGATAAATTTGCGCTATGACTGAATAGTCGGTTCTGCAATATTGCACAAAAATACTGCATTTACGAACTCACCCAAACTAACCTATGTGATTTTTATTGATTGTGATCCTTGAATTGTCATCCCGTTTCCATTTGATGATCGGCCGTGGGCTACCAGTAGCGCGACAACGCAACGAAATATTTGAACCTTCACGTACAATAACGTCGCTGGAGCTGAGGGAGTCATCTACATTGGGCGGCACTGTTTAAAAAATAAATTCATTTAAATTAAAAGTTAATCATTTTCATAGGATAAAATATTTAGTTTTTAAAATATACGTTGTGATCAATTATACTATACGTAAATTATTATAGCAGATGTACTAGATCAGGGTAGGTTAGATAGGTTTTTGGCCGACAAAATAATCAAAGAAGTGAACGCTATCCAAAGTTCGTAACAGGGGAGTGAAAAAACTGTGTAAATGTTTCAGCGCATTATGTCCATCGCGCAATGATTGTGGAAATACTAGCATTGATGAACAAATAACCATCTCTCTAACGACAAACTATTTTATACAAATTACAAAATAGATAGTCTTTTTAATTTGGAGCGTAGTGGCAAACAATTTTTCTTTCATATTTAGAGCCGAAAAAGTGTGCATAATCTTTTGTTCAGATTCGCTAGGTGGCAGCCAAATGAATGAAAAAGAATATTCTATTATAGTAGCCGTAGCCGAATGGGTTGGTGCGTGATTACCATTCGGAATTCACAGAGAGGTCGTTGGTTCGAGTCTCGGTGAAAGCAAAATTAAAAAAGACATTTTTCTAATAGCGGTCGCCCCTCGGCAGGCAATGGTAAACCTTCGAGTGTATTTCTGCCATGAAAAAGCTCCTCATAAAAATATCTGCCGTTCGGAGTCGGCTTGAAACTGTAGGTCCCTCCATTTGTGGAACAACATCAAGACGCACACCACAAATAGGAGGAGGAGCTCGGCTAAACACCTAACAGAAGTGTACGCGCCAATTATTTATTTTATTTTTTATTATAGTATACAAAAAAATAGTACTAAGTATTAGCTCTAGCTTTTACGATAAGTTTACAAAAAGTGTTAATAACTCTTTACTAACATATGTATGTATGTGTGTCTGTCAAACCACCCGACGGGCATCTTTCATGAGTTGCCACAGTTCAAAAATATGCAAACACGGCTCATTGCTATGCCAGTCGGTCAGTGCTATTACGCAGTGCTCAAGAAGTTTGATAGCTGACTTTTTGTTTCATCTTTCGCTATTAGTGAATAAAATTACTAGGTAAAGTAAATAAAAAACCCAGTTGCATTAATAAACTCGCAAATGGGACCAAAAAACGCCCCAAACAGTAGGCACCAAGGAAATATAACGCCAAAAAGGCAGTGTTATTTCTCACTAGAAATTAGCAACCACAAGGAAAAACTCAGGAAAAATATCCTAAAGTGTGTCCAAAATATATACATATATGGTATAGCTCTCTCTCTCCTTTTTCTCTACTATATCTTTTTTCTCTAAAGCCGGGCGAAAATGCCCAAAACGTTTCATGGCCTTTAAATTTTACTCTCCATTCTCGCTCGTCTAAGAAGTTTCACTTCAAAAAGTCATATCAATTATATTATCTCAAAATCATATTCGGTCTTTACCTGGGTACAAAATATGTTTCTGAAATATGCCCTAAGATCTCTAAACATGTCTGTCCCATATACCCCTTATATCTCCCGCTTGTTATTAATTGGATTAAAATTGCTTGAATGAAGAGGGAAGATTCTATCGCTTTCTTTTGTGTTTAGTAACTATACTAAAGTTAAGTTTTTCATTTGAAATTCTTGGAAAATTTATTCGATACTAATTTTGTAGTTACAAACTACATATTTAACGTTTATGTACTTGCAGTAAAAATAGTTTTTTTTTTCGTTGCAGCACTTTTCCCCGATTGCTCCCTCAAGTTTGCAGTTCCACAGGTTTTGTCCGAAAACCGCTGGAATGTAGCTAATATAAGTTTTATTAGCTCTGGTTTCCTATTTCAATTCGTTAATTCAATGATAAATGCTCTTCTTTTCGCCTAACTAAAAACTTCACGGTTCCAGCAACTATAACGGTTCTCGACTAAAGTATCAATTACGAGAAAAAAATTAAAAATAGATGCGATTATTGGATACTCACCAACAACATTTAGGTAGCCAAATTGTGTCTTCGCCGTCACTGTGTTTATCTGGCACATGTAACGTCCCTTATCCTCCTCGTGTACGTTATTTATATGCAAATACCAGGTGCGATGGCGGTCGTGTTTGTCGTGTGTAACACTGATTCGCGGATTACGTGTAATCACATGATTGTGCACGGTTAATATGGCAGATTGCTCAAAATGCATCCAGGCAACCTAAAAAAACAGGAAGAAACTTTGTCACTCAGTATTCAAGAATATCTTAGAATGTATGTAGGTTTTTTGTGCTTTAAAAAGGTAGTGCTACTAAGTTTTTTAAATATTTTCGCCTTCAGTGAGCCAATTATGAATCGAAAACACGGGAAATGTTCGTTATGAAATAAGTTAGAGTTAGTAAGAGTGCTTTTATGTTTCGTTACAAAAAAATAAAGAAAGTTTAATGTCTAAAAAGAATAAAAATTTTCATCAAAATTAACTCTTATTCACACACTCGACCAATCAGTCGATGTTTAGACAGCAACAGCGATGCTAACTCAATTTTTTATCAAATTCCTCGCACTGGCATAATTTCATATCGAAAACTAAAATTTTGTTGTTAAATACTTTAATTTATTATAAAAGATTTAAATAACAGTGGCGGTCGCCGTAGCCGAATAGGTTGGTGCGTGACTACCAATCTGAATTAAAAAAGAACGTAGGTTCGAATCTTGGTGAAACACCAATATGAAGTTGAAGTTTTTTCTATTAGCGGTCACCTCTTGACAGGCTATGGCAAACATACGAGTGTATTTCTGCCATGAAAAAGCTCCTCATAAAGAAAAAATATCTGTCGTTCGGGTTCCGATTCCTTCAATTATCAATGAGATAATAAGAACTTCTTGTAGCTAATCCTTTGCTTTAGGTCGTATGAAGATTATTGTGTGGCAGATCTTGAAACTAAAATTGAGGCATTGAGAACGCGACTTAAGGAATTAGAAAAACTCAAATCAAATATATCATCATATTTTACGGAGGGACAAATATTGGTCATGGCAAGAAATTTCTTCTGCTATTGCTGTTCACGCAGCTGGGTCAAGAATCTATGTCCATTTATGTATGTAAAAGTGGTTTTCCTTTCCCTTACGAATCCATCCGAATTACGTGTTTTGAAATATAACCATATCGTTTTATAACCATATATTAAGGCAAACATGGTTACGGACGTTTCGCATTTACTTACTGCTTCGTAATCATTTCCTCGACACTGGATATACATACATACATACATACATATGTACATATGTATCTATGAAGGCAAACTGCTTACATCGAGATTAAGTTTTAGCGAATTGTTTTACGTAAACGTCTCATAACGTCAACTAATAGTGTTTATTAATTGTCTGACCTTGTCCCGACGTGTTTGTTTTGGTCTTGGTTCCTTCAGAGCTCTTCACTCACTCGCCTGATGTCTGGATTGAGTGTCGAACTTATGATGCATCAACACGATCCCGTTTTCGCATCAAAATGTCCTGAACAGATCCATGAGTAATGTTCGAGTCTGCTGCCAGTTCCCTGATAGTCAATTTGCGGCTAACGATCAACCTTTCTTTCTGACGGTCTGCCACTACGTTCTTCATCCCCGATGAACTCTCTTTAGAGTACCATTACCGAAACGAGATCCCAACATCTAAACGTTTTTGTCCCATTAACCCAGTTTTTAACGCAAAATTTATTACAAACTCGTTGTTGCAAACTCAAATCTATTTTTAAAACTGCAAAAAATCGAAAACCCGTGCAGCGAAACTTTTATAAATATCAAGAAATGACGATACAAGTTTTGGTAGGAGTATTAATCACAGATGTGGCAGCCTAAAAAAAAAACAAAACAACAGAACTCAAATCAGGTGACTTAGAGCGTCGCATGGTGGTTGTTCCGTAAACTTTTTGATCAAGGTGTACATTATCCATTTTTTACTATTTGTTTTGTTCACTTCAGTTTTTCATTGCATATTTTCAAGAACTTTTTAACTACAGAATTTTGTGCAATGTTTAAAAACCGAACGACTGGATTTCTGGGATATGTTATCGATCTTTGTAAATAATCATTCTCTGGTGGTTAACATTACTTTAATAATACTTTTAAAATTGGTAAGTTAATTATTTGATAGTAACGTATTTAAAATATATAGTTTGAGCCTGATCCGCCAGTAGTCCCGCAATGGCACCAAGGATGCATATCTATAATGTTTCCTATAAATATTTAGTACAAGTATAAGTATTCCAGCCCCAAACCCCATTTATTGCAAAACAAGAGTATGTTTAATATACTTTACTCATTGTATCTTTCTGCAAAAGCGCCCTCCTTTGTCAAGTAGCGGCAAACCTCCGATGGCATATCTGCCATAAACACTAAATACCATAAAATAAATTGTTACAGAAACCTGCTATTATTTTTACTATTGTTTGTATGGATTTAACCAACATATACAAGTCAATATACCTAAGTATGCAAGTAGTTGCTGGACATAACAAAAACAAGCGATGGCTATGACCTATGGTATGAATTACGAAAACTTGAAGAAAAATTGTAACACAAACTCAAATAAATGCTTTATCCCTACTTCCTTGATATAAAAAATAATCCTTATTTCTATATATGATCAAAAATGATACTTTTAAATAACAAGGGACTATTTTTTGTTTATTTATATTTTTGTTATTTTTGCAATTATTAACAAAAATTATTGACAGCATAATTGACAAAAGTCCCAATTTATTTTATTAATGATTTGTGTTGCATTTGGCCAGTGCCACAATTAAAAAAAATTTATGCTTTTATATACCTTTTTTGTCGATTTTCTTTACACTTCCACCTCGTGTTCGAAAACCCACATTCCGATTTAAAACAAAAGTGGAAGATTGTAATCTCCGCCATCCCATAAAATATGTGTCCTGAGTCATTCAATTTCAGAGGGTGTGCATGCCGAGACATAGAACTACTTTGCAGAAATTTGTGCCCTTTACGTCCGAGACCATGTATGAAATTGACATAAGTACATACTATTCTTGTAAATCAGTCCCGCAATAGTTCGTGCTACATGAAATTCCACTTCGCCGTTCGAAGAATCCGAAGAATTTCCTAGAGGTGACAAACCACAATGCCGTAGTCATAACCGAATACAAGGTTACACTTTCCGAATTTGGCTGTGTGTAGTCAAGCAATAAGAAAGATCAACTACATACTGGTTTTTGAAGAGGAAGAGTAGGCGAAAGCAATAGAAACTATCAACTACCGAACACAAGAAAACGCATTTGGAAGCATTATTTTCATTTGTGTTTTCTTCTGTCACTTCTTTTTTTATAGTCTTTTCTTAGTTCAAAAGTCACAAATCAAAATAGTACCAAATCATTCACTGAATTTTCACAAACATGCAAGTTCCCTTCATTTATTGATTTATTGAACTGCACGATGGATTTATTAAGGTGATGCGAGTAGATATGAACAACGTCAAAATGACTTTTTTTGTTTGGATTTGTGTGCTTACATCTGTGCTTATCCCTTAACTGTTTTGAATTTGAATTAAAATTTCTTCTTAAATATTTCATAAAGAAAATGTTCAAAACAAGTTAAGTTAAAATACCCTTTTTTGCCGTTCCTGTTGAGGAACCGAAACGGCAACAATGGATCAATTCATGCCGAATGCAACTTCGATGCAAAGATGTTATAAGCGTGGACCATTTTGCCCGGGCGGATATTGCCCATACAGGCACAACAGTGAGATTGTTGCCAAAAGTCATGCCGAAACTTTCACCCCTTTGCGCAAATAACGCCAGCCAGTATATGCTAGCGATTAAAACTTAGGTCCGATTTCGCGATGGTAAAAGAAATACCCAACGTTGAACTAAATTTTGATACATGTATGTACATATTTATACAAAAAAAAATGATTTAATAATTTCACAACGTGCCGATTTAGGACAGAGAAGCTCAAAGGGATTTCCGCTTCTTCACGTGGCTACACTGCAGCGTTGGTCTCGCAAAAGTGATATAAGCGAGGGTTTCCTAGCTGCTTCAATTGATTCCATGAAACAAAAGTCTGAACATTGTGATGATGGCAAATTTTGTGTTCTTGCTTTCGATGAAATGAAAGTCGTGGTATCATATGAATACTATCAGGCAGGAGATCACGTCCGAAAGGCTACGAACTACGTTCAAGAAGTGACAGCACGTGGCTTACGAAAATCGTGGAAACAGCCCGTATTTTATAATTTTAATTGCCAAATGTCGAAAGACATTTTTTTTTTCATAATATTGGCACTTCAAAATGCATGCTATTGGGTCGTAGTTGTAGTGTGTAATATGGGCTCCACTAATCGCAAGCTTTTGAAGAATTTGAATGCATGAAATATGTTTAAAAATTTATTTTGGACTTCGTTATTTTTTACAGTATATATTTGGTAAATACGTTTGGCATATTGTAAATAATATTGACTTCTTATACTTTTTTTTTAGATCAACCATGGTTTCCACATCGTTCTATTGTTAACGCAAAAGGTTTTACGTTTGTAGATGTGCCACATTTTCTAAAGTTGGTAAGAAAGCACTTTCTAGACTCTGGGGTAGTGTGGAAAATTTTAACTTCAAGGACCATTTGTGATCTGCTGAAGCAAACCACAAAATAGGACGTTTCAATAACTTTCAAATTAACCGTCGAGCATATTTCGATTAAAGGAATAAGCAAGTAAAAATACACCTCATACTTTATATTATAAAAGCTTAAAAAAAATTAGGACGCCAAAAAATTAAACTTGCGGCTCAGTTATTTTCAAATACTACTGCTTGTGCAATTAGGCATTGCTATGCGTTAGGATTCGATTTGTATAATGCAATAGTCACAGCGGATTTTATTTAACTCATCAATGATTGGTTTGGTGTTTTGACAACAGGTTTAACAAGTAATCCTTCTTACATTCAACTTTTGAATAAAGGAACCATTTGGAATGGCCGTTGCAAAGCAAGTAGGAGTTTTTTAATTCGAATAAACGAGTTCATGTCTGGATCCATTATTCCAAACAAGAAGGGACTCGAACATTTTCAGGAGGACTTTTTAATTACAAATAAAGCCTTGGTAATGCTTTACGAATAAGTATGTTCAGAAGACTTCAAAAGTGGAATACATTTTCACCTATCGGCTAAATCAGGGTATATTGGAGCTATTCGCAGTAAAGGCGGCCTAAATGATCATCCTTCCCCTAAAGAATTCAAATATAAGATTCGGAAATACATTCTAGGTATAATTGTTAATATTGCTTATAAATATTGGTAAACATGATATTTTATAAAAAAAAAAATTAGCACGGAATACTGAATGCCTGCAAGGACGGGGAAATGTGAAAGGCGATGACACTGAATAACTGCATTTCATGGAAAGCACATCACAACAGCTTGAATCGAGCGTTATCAACGATTCGTTTCTCTGCGAAAAGGTGGTTTCGGAAACAAGTGCTTCAGCAGTCCCAAAATTTGAGCTCAAGCGGTCTAGGCGACTCATTTAGTTTCGAACAACTTGCTGATTTTGACGGACCTCATACTAATTGCGAACTTGGCGCGGAAATGGCGCCGGATATCATTAATGCACTTAGTTCTGCAAGAAGACGCTCTAGAGTACATTGATGAATACATCATCAAGAAGCTGAAGCTAGATGGTCATAAAAGTTCAGAAAGTTCATTTACGTGGGTGGATCAGGTTTGAAAAGGCTTTTTAATTAAACCGTCATTCCATTTTGTAAGTGGAATTTAGAAGCTCGAGTCTGTGGTCAACAATGTGAATGGCCCAGACATATCATAGCGTAAAAATATCCGTCAGCATTTGGTTGATAGAAGCGTGGAGGTTGAACTGCCAGAATATGTAAAACGGTTTTTTTTTTCAAATGTAGGATTTTCTTCCGCATACGCAATCTTAACACAGGCAATACTCATGCCATCGCAGCGGGTTTTTTACGAACACGGTGAATACAAATGTGGAGCGTGCATTATTTCAAATGAGTTTTGTGGTAGCGTAAAAACCGTAGGAAACCAATTTCAAGTTTTCTCGGTTTCCCGCCGAACGCGGGTTTGTTGAAAAAGTGAGTTCGAAGACATCGAAAATGTTATGGAATTTATTGGGGTAGAAAATATTGCTTTAACGATTTGTGTATTTAACAATAACGCGTTATTGAAAATATGTATGTATCTTAGGCTATTCGAATAAGCGATTTCTAAGGAGAGGTACTGTGCCCAAATACTATACGCTTGCTCCTCCGGTTCCAGAGAATACTGGTTGAAGATTTACTTTAGCAATCCATATCAAGAGGTATTAAAAGTTAGCAAAATTAAAAACGTTTATTATAATTACTTTGTATACATGCGGTCCAGAGTCAGTATACAAAGCAGTGAATTAATATGTTTCATTGTTGATTTCAAACAATTTTGTGAAAAAACACATTGCGCAAACTTTAAATAATCAGTGCGAAGTGAAAAAATAATTTTTCAGGGATGTTCTTTACAAACAGAAAATTAAATAAAGAACTAATGGAAAATGCCCCCAAAAGAAAAAAATACAACACTAAAAATAGTGTCTTCGACCACAATTTCCAATGATATATATAAGTACATACCATATATACCATAAATTCACAAGTATACTTTATAATTGTTAATATTATTTTATTCATAAAATTACGTTTATTCAGGGCCGCCTTGTATTGTCAAAGAAAACCAAAATGCTTCAACAATATATAAAAGGTCCTTTGTTGTTTTCATAGAAATCGCCAATGTTATAGAAATTTCAAACACATAACTTTTAATTTGCTAACCACGTTTGTTTTGATGTGAGCTTGTATTTAACGAACCACACTTTACATATTTTGTTTTCATTTCATTCGTCTCCCCATGTGACGTGGTAGCTAATGTTACCCTCACAATTTTCTTTTTCACCATAGTTAAAGTGCAAACCTTGAAATCTATCATCCTTGTTAATAATCTATTAGCAGATAGTGAGCGTGTGCTACCGTACTTGTAGTGGAATGCATTACCTGATTCTCAGAACTTAAAGTATACAAAAAGAGAGATCAGTAGTATAGTTTGCTTTCGCCAACCCAACGATTGGTGTACACATAAATATTTGCTATTTCCTCTGCTTATAAGCACTTAAAGTCGTTTCTTAGATGCGCCGAAGAGAGAACTCTTCACGAGTTCATTTCGGAGTGGACTCCTGTCTCAGGTTGTAGCAGTAGCTCTATAAAGAGTTTATAATTAAAAAGTCGGGGTTTAGCGCAAGACCAGGAACTCGTATCCGTTTGTGTGACGAAATGGCATATGAGTTATATGCAAAAATTATAGAAGTTGAGGGTTACAACGACGAGAATCGCACTTGCAGAATAAGAAAAAGTGCTATGACTCTCATGGTTCAAGGCATAGGTGGAGAACCCTGAACCCATTCCTTATTATATTGTATCGTGCATGACTCATGTAAAGGGAATGTTGCTAAAAAATACATTTTCGAGCCCATTACCCAACTACTGAATATTGGGGTTGCATTTTGCCATGTCTTTGTGATCAGCGATCATAAATTTTCTAAATTTGTCGACAATTTTAGGAGTTGCCGAAGAACGTTCACCTATTCAAGATATTGGCAAGTATGTCTTCTATTTTTAGATCCGCACACAAATAGTAGTAGGGACTGTAGAATCCCAAAAACATGGTAAATTTTGCATTCCAATGAATAAGTTGGAACGACATTGCATTCATTGTGCATCAAGGCGTTCTGAAGTACATATTAATCCAAATAATTTTCAAAAAATGAGAGCAAAGCTAGCCTAGGCCAAGTCAATTTAGAACACTGATTCAGCCAATTTAGAAGGGGTGGTAGTAGTCCCAGTGGAATTACGCCTTAAATGCTTTGTCATTGCAACGATAATTGCGAACCCACCTCCCAAATTAACTACTTTTATTGATACATAGATTTCATCAGATAGAAGAAAGCAATGTGCAAAGATAATGCAGCGTATAATCTCCCTCGGAAAGAATTTCAGGATCTGCCATGGTCAGAACACACATTTAACATCGTAGGGAAAATTCTATGCGTATTTTTGCGGCTATTTTTAACTGAAAACATTTAAGGCACACGCTTGTAATCAATCCTTACCATTTTTAAGAGGTAAAGACATTACATCTGTATTTTATTTCACGCCGCAGAGGCAGTTTGACAGATGTAGCTTATTAAAGCCGTCCTAGGGATTTTCAGATTGCGTAAAAGAGTTAGAGATAATTTTTAAAGCAGAATTTGATTCAGCTTGTCAGAGAATAGGCGTAGGCCAGATTTTATTTCACTTTTATAATTTTATAAAAGAAAAGAAAAGAAAAGAAAAGAAAAGAAAAGAAAAGAAAAGAAAAGAAAAGAAAAGAAAAGAAAAGAAAAGAAAGGAAAAGAAAAGAAAAGAAAAGGAAAGAAAAGAAAAGAAAAGAAACGAAAAGAAAAGAAAAGAAAAGAAAAGAAAAGAAAAGAAAAGAAAAGAAAAGAAAAGAAAAGAAAAGAAAAGAAAAGAAAAGAAAAGAAAAGAAAAGAAAAGAAAAG
Organism: Anastrepha fraterculus; assembly: GCA_037575425.1. Lineage (NCBI taxonomy): Eukaryota > Metazoa > Arthropoda > Insecta > Diptera > Tephritidae > Anastrepha > Anastrepha fraterculus. The sequence continues at coordinate 30,012 of JAYXIM010002695.1, forward strand.
AAAAGAAAAGAAAAGAAAAGAAAAGAAAAGAAAAGAAAAGAAAAGAAAAGAAAAGAAAAGAAAAGAAAAGAAAAGAAAAGAAAAGAAAAGAAATTATATACACACACACATACACTTTCTTGCCTTACCGTCATCGGCAAAAAAACGCAAAAAACTGCATTTGGGAGTATTTTATTAATTCGGGCTTTTATAATCTAACAGGTGATATGTTGGCGATATACAAAAGAAATAAACACAAGCTACACTCATGCTACTCCGTTTCCGTCTGAACAACGACTGAGTGCGTGAATACGTGTGAAATTAGTGGGCAGAATTTTGCTGCAGAGTTCCCGGTGACGTGGCAGCCGAAGTTATCACCACAATTTTGCCTCGGATGGCCAAACCTGGTAGGAGCTTTATACTTAATCTCCCCATAAATTCTCTGACAGCTTTTACAATACATACGGCCAGAACATATTCGCAAAAGAAAGCCCGTTATTTTTGATTTTCTTTGTATGTATTGTCTACTCATAAATTTTACTCAGTATTGTGACAAATTTCGCTTGTTAAACAACTGAGTCGCATTGCAGTGATTACATTACAAAAGTGTGGTAAAAGTGCAAGTGAGATCCACGAATTGCTGAAAAAACTTAATATTTCCAGATTGTTTGCTTACCTCACGGTTAATCGTTTTTCCCAAACGACAGACAGAAAAAGAAGTGCTCGACCTAGCATGGTTCAAACCAGTGCAGCCATAAAAGCCGTTCGAGAAAGAATTCGTAGAAATCTCCTTAGAAAGCAGAAAGTCATGACCAGCGAAATTAATTTATCGACCAGATCCATGTAAAGACTAATTAGAAATGATTTCCACATGAAAGCCTCGCTCAACTGGTCATCTTTTGATAACGCGCTTGAAGAAAATTAGACTCGACAGATGCCAGCAGCTACTTTGGTGGCACGCGGCCAACGGCCAGGAAAATATTCTTTCCACAGATGAGAAAATTTTCACTGTTGAAGAAGTTTTTAATAATAATAATTAATTTAATAATTAATAGTCAAAGCTGAGCTAAAAAACAACTAAATCTCTGCTAAAACTTCTAACGACGCAAAAAATGTTGTTCCAAGGGTTGAGCATGGTCACCATCCCAGCCTGGTTTGGTGGCGAGTGTTTTGTAAAAGCGTAGCATCTCTTTATTTCTGCGAAAGATGGGTTAATACCGGGGCAAATTATATAAGGAGGATGTCTAGAAGGCGTGGTAAAACAGTTGATCCGTACTCTCTTCAGTTGAGAGCATTGGATCTTCTATCAAGATAAAGATGAAATTGTAAAAGAATTAGGTGAACTTGGACATGAGGTTACATATATTCATAATATCTTACACGCTACTACCAACGCACCTTTGCCACTGTTTACACTTGAATTAAAACCCAACCTAACAACAAAGATATATATACTATTACACATCTAATACATTGCAAAATTAAATTTGAGCCTCCACATCAAAAACGCACTTTGTCTCAATGCACAAACTGCCAAAAATACGGTCACACAAAAAATTTTTGTTTTAAAACACCTGTGTGTGTCAAATGTGCTGGAAGTCATTAAACCAGTCCAGTAAAGGACATTACGGAAATAATATGTGCTGTATGTGGTAAAAACCACATAGCCAATTACAAGGGCTGTATGATTTATAAATCATTAAAAATACAGCAATTTCCAAGTCTCAGACAGAAAAATCCCACCACAATTACAAACACAGAAGAAAAATTTGCTTCACCAACTAAATTGGACAATGGACAACGCATTGGACAACCCAACACAGTACTACAACACCAAATTAATCTTATGCCCAAGTAACTGCCATAAACGCTAAAAATGATGTTCAGTCTATTGAAGCAACTACAATGGAAAACAAAGAAATTTCAGATTTGAAAGATATGATGAAACAACTAATCTCACAAATGTCTGCAATGATAAACATGATCACGTTACTTTTCGCTAAATTTAATGAACAAACAAGATAAATTAAGAATTGTCCTGTGGAACGCTAATGGCCTAAGCCAACATGCACTGGAACTAAAAACATTCCTAACAAACAATAACATAGACGGAGCTCTAATATCTGAAACACATTTCACAGATAGAAATTATTTAAACATTCCTAACTATACTATTTATCACACCAACCACCCTAATGACAAGGCACATGGTGGAACGGCAGTAATTATAAACAAATACATTAAATGCATTGATGTGAACCACTATAGACAGGACTTCTTGCAAGCGACATCTATACAAATTGAGGACTTTAGTGGACATTTAACCCTTTATGCCAGTGGTCGCCAACCCGTCGATCGCGAGCTACCGGTAGCTCGCAAAGGCAATTCTGGTAGCTCGCGCTGCTCACGTTGCAAAAAATCCAAAAGTCTGAAAATCATACCAGTATTAGCAAATTTAAGAAATTTTCATAATAAACAGATAAACAGCGGCAATACTGCGGTAAGCGATTTCGCGCCGACAAACACGACGCGAAGTCGCGTCTCCGTTCTAGGATCGGCTGGAACCGATTAGCGTGTTCGAGAATTTTTTGGCTTTATATATACGCAATGCACGTCGACATTGCGCTCAGTTTAATACTGAACGCCATTATCAACGTTCTGCGTGCAGCGGTTGGGTTAGAGTTCGAAACATTATGGCAAGCAGTAGTAAGAAGGCGAAGACATACCATTTCCATTCGGAATGGGAAAAACAATACTTCTTCACAGAAGTTAAAGGCAAAAGTGTTTGTTTGTTATGTAATACATCTGTGTCAGTTCCTAAAAAAGGAAATATTGAGATGCATCATAAAACTGCACATTCGAATTTTGAGAAGGCGGGAATGCCCTATATTCTGCCACCAGAAAAGAAAAACTGAAACATTTAAAAATCCAGTTAATTGGACAACAGTCAATATTTTTGAAAACAAACGACAAAAATAAGGCTGCAACTGAAGCATCTTATCGTGTTTCCCAGATAATTGCACAAAAGAAAAAACCTTATGAAGACGGGGAAATCATAAAACAAGCATTTTTGGAAGCTTTAGAAATAAAGACGAAATAGTGTCTGCTATAAAATCTATGCAACTTTCTGCTAATACAGTGATGAGGCGAGTAGAAGTAATGAGCAATGATATTTTTTTACAGTTAAGAAGTGACTTAGATAACTGTATTTATTTTTCAGTGCAACTGGATGAATCAACAGATGTAGTTGACACCTCACAGATGGCCATATTTGTCAGGATGGCTTTTAGTGATTTTACAATTAAAGAAGATCTTTTGAAGTCTATTCCACTAAAAGGACATACTACTGGGCTAGAGCTGTTTTCTCATTTAAAAAATCTCATCTCTTCTGAGAAAAGTCCAATATCAAAAATGGTAGGCCTGACAACGGACGGTGCTCCAGCTATGGTGGTTGTGATAAGGGGCTCGTGGCGCTATGGATGAAAGTTTTCCACAATTTCTTAGTTACCACTGTATTATACATCAGCAAGCATTATGTGGAAATTTTCTAAACTTGAACAACGTTATGAAACTGGTGGTGAAAATTGTGACCAAGATTAGAGCTCAAGCGTTACAATGAAGATTATTTAAAGAATTGGCTGATGAAATTGACTGTCAATACGGAGAGCTACTTCTTCACTCTGAAGTGCGATGGTTAAGCAGAGGACGAGTGCTCAACCGTTTCAATGATGTCCTGCCTGCTATACTCAAATTTTTCAAAGAACGCGATGAACCGATTCCTGAACTGGAAAATTCGACTTGACTCAGAGATTTTGGGTTTCTTGTGGACATTACAGAGAAATTAAATGAGCTTAACTTGCAGCTTCAAGGCAGGGATAAAGAATTAGCGGAAATGATTTCTGATATAAATGCATTTATTACAAAACTTGAATTTTGGGAACAAAACCTAAAAAACCGCGATACTAAGCATTTTCCTATTCTTTCCGAAAAGATATCCAAAAATCTATTAGAGCCCTATGACAGTAAATATCATATGCAAATAGTTTCTAACTTGAAGAAAAACTTCAAAAATCGCTTCAAGGATTTCAGCAAAATTGCTTTAGTGACGCAATTTGTTGTTTCACCCTTCATGGACATTGATATACAACAGTTTGCAACTTGTGTTATGAACAACTTTGGCGAAGACATTGCTGTGACAGAAATGGAACTGATTGCTTTTCAAAGTGACTTGACTTTAAAATCTTTAGGTTCAAATACAAAATGTATATGGACTTTAGTAAGTAAAGATAAGTATTCAGTTTTATGTCGTGTTGCGTTGAAAGTGAAAGCGTTATTCAGTTCTACTTATTCCAATATGAAATTTATTAAATATTCCCAATATGAAATTTATTAAAAATAAATACCGCAATCGGCTTACAGATATACATTTGGATAACTGTATTCGAATGACTGTATCAAATTATACTGCAAATATTAAAAAAATAATCGATGAGTCAGAATGTCAACCTTCTCATTAAATATGCTCTTTTTATCTGCCCATATTTTATTTATATAATAATGTACTATTACTGTTTTGTTGTTTTTTTAAGTCGCTTGTGATTTGCCATTATGACTGCAAAAAATTTTGTTACGATTGATAGGTGTGAACATGGATGTAGTTACGCATAAGTATAAGCACTATAAGTTATAAGGTTATATAGAACGTATATTAGTAAAATAAATACATTTATTGTATGTCGAATATAACTGTGTATTATTTAATTTATGTTGGCTTGTGCAAGTAGCTCGCTGTTTATTTAAAAATCTTGAAAGTAGCTCAACACATTGAAAAGGTTGGCGACCACTGCTTTATGCCATATACTGCCCACCTAAACATAAAAATTCTTAGACGCTATATTTTGACTTTCTTTAAACTCTTGAAGGCCGTTTTATTGCAGGCGGAGATTTCAATGCAAAGAATACCTTATGGGGATCCAGAATACGGAGCACGAACGGAAAAAATCTTTACGATGCAATAATAGAAAATAAAAGTAACTTTTTAAGCTCTGGAGAACCAACTTATTAGCCAACTGATATGTGGAAACGACCTGATTTAATTGACTTTTACATTACGAAAGATATTAAAAGTGAGCAACTGGAAATAACTCCAAGTTTTAACCTCTCATCTGACCATTCTCCAATGAAACCAGTCCTATCCTAAACTGCAAGACACATAAATTTTACAATAATTATACGAACTGGAACTATTTTCGTGAAATTATGGAGCAAAGCCTTAACATTAAAGTCCCCCTAAAGAGCGAAAAAGAAATAGACTCCGCAATCGCATACTTCAATGACAGTATAGTGTATGCAACAACAACTTCCACACCTATAATTAAGATGAGTAAAAACAAATACAGGCGGCCGCCGTAGCCGAATGGGTAGGTGCGTGATAACCATTCGGAATTCACAGAGAGGTCGTTGGTTCGAATCTCGGTGAAAGCAAAATTAATAAAAAACAGTTTTCTAATAGCGGTCGCCCCTCGGCAGGCAATGGCAAACCTCCGAGTGTATTTCTGCCATGAAAAAGCTCCTCATAAAAATATCTGCCGTTCGGAGTCGGCTTGAAACTGTAGGTCCCTCCATTTGTGGAACAACATCAACACGCACACCACAAATAGGAGGAGGAGCTCGGCCAAACACCTAACAGAAGTGTACGCGCCAATTATTTATTTTTTTTATTTTTTAAACAAATACAAATTATCCCATAAAATCTTGGAAAAAATCAGAGAAAAACGAAAACTAAGACAACAATCTACACGTTCACCAGATATTAAAAAAAGGTTGAATATAGCAACAAAAGAAATTATAGATATATTAAAGGGTGGACAAGGACGAAAAATTTGAAAAATACATCGCATCACTGGGAGCTACTAGAGTTACAAACTATACACTATGGAAGGCCTGGAAAAAAATCGACAACGCAGTTATGCACCAACCCCTTTTAGGACAAGCACAAATTCTTTGGCGAAAACACCAAAAGAAAAAGCAAAAATACTCGCTGATCATTTAAAAAAAACATTTACAAATCCACATATTAACCAAGACATTGACAACTCTGAATTTCATGCTCCCCTCACAAATAACATAAACTAGGATCGCCCGTACGTCGAAATTTTGACGTTATTCGACGTTATATAAATACGGAGAGCAAAATTTAGTCATTCCTTTTTTAATATTTATAGTCATAGAAAAAAGTTGAAACATACATATATAAATGGATAGCTTATGTTGAAACTTTTTACATGATATAGGTATGTGAATAGATGTAGTAAAATTATGTGAAAAATATCCCATTTTACCTGTATTAAGCGGCCCTATATTTGTGTATTTCATTTGCGTGGCGGACGCAAGCCGCGTATCATACCCAAAAAAATAAACACCATGAAATTATCAACCAGAATATAAGAAAAAAAAATAATACTTTCAATAATATTTCGGTTTTGTATTATCATTTTAAATTCTAAAGCTCTTAAAATACACCGTCTACATTTTTATTTCATTTCATTTTGTTGCGTTTATTTCAAGTCTAAAATATACAATAGTAAAGTTTTTTACAGACCTCTTAAACGTAATATAAGCTTAAATTATTAAAGATAGTTAAATAAATAAATAAAAAAAAGCGAATCTAAAAATTCAAAAACCTCCCTTCTTCACACCGAAAAGTCAAGCGGAATAGAACTCGATATCTCATTGAAATCTCTTAGTGCGCGGGTAAGTCTCTTAATACGCGCAGAATTTGCATTATAATTTTAAAATGAAATCAGGCATATCATTAACAAATATTAATTTATGCCAAAACATGCTCATGTAAATCTGCCTTGTCGTATACGTAACATCTCAGCACGTTGCACTCTACCTCTGCGCAGTACTCATACGCACCGGCTTACCTCAAGACCTTCGAATTATAATTATTAATTTTACCTGAACCTATTCACTTATGTATCTATTTTAATAAATTGTGCAAACCGTCTCCACATATGCTATCCATTGGTATATATTTCAACTTTTTTCTCTGACTATAAATACTAAAAAAAGGTACGACAAAAATTTGCTCTCTGTATTAATATAATATATAGATATACCAATCAAGAAAATAACTTGACCGCCTTGACCCCATACTACAGGCGCGAAACTTATTTCCTTCACACCAATTCGGATTTCGTAGAAAACATTCAACAATAGAACAGGTACATAGAGTAACAAATAAAAATTGATACAAGAAATACATGCGTTGCTGTGTATCTTGATGTAGCGAAAGCTTTCGACAGCGTGTGGCACAAGGGTTTAATATTTAAATTTAAACAGTATCTTCCACTCGACTACTATTAGTTAATGAAAAGCTATTCAGCAAACAGATACTTTTATGTGAAATATAGAGACAAATAATCTAACATTCAACTCATGGAAGCCGGTGTACCTCAGGGCAGTGTACTAGGGCCTGCACGATATGTGCTGTACACAACTGATATTCCCTTGCCTGCAAGTATCGACATGATAGCAAGTTTTGCAGATGACACCGTCCTATTGGCAACTCATAAAAGCTTAGAAGCAGCAACAAACAAGTTATAACAGATTTTGAACAAAACACTAATATGGTTTAATGCTTGGGGTATACAAATCAATGGGCATACGGCATAGAAATCTGGGAAACTGAAAGTAAAAGTAACATTAACATTATTCAACGACTACAATCAAAAATACTCAGAACTATAACCAATGCTCCTTGGTACGTCCCAATCGAAGATATTCATCGCGACCTCAATCGATACAGTAACAGAAATCATCCGCAAACGCAGCACAAATCATATTGCCCGTTTAATGAACCATACAAATACTGACATGCGACAACTCCCATCAGCAGAAAGAGCAAACTCCAGGCGGCTCAAATAATTTAAAGCTATGTACATACACTTGCAAACTCACACAAAAACTTAACCAAAATGTAATATCGATAATGATTAATGTTATGAAAAACAAGCTGTAGAAAGAATTACCTAAAATTTCATATCTATAAGGGATTAAACTTGTAAGAGAACTTATGTCAGGACTAAGTAATGACTAAGCTAAATTTGACATATGATACTTCCATAGGTGTTGTCATTTCTCTAAAATTAAGTACCAACTCTCGTATTACTATAAAAAAAAAGCTCGAAGTTGATTTTAGAACTACGTTTTCGCCGGCAATTTGGTTTTTATTTTTTTGCTATTATGATAGGATTTTATTTTATTGCTTGTACAAATCGATTTGTTATACGCGAGGGTTGTTATTTATATTACTAGGCTAAGAATGGAAAATTAACATTTTTGGTTGAAAACGGTTTCATTTGAAGCATTTTGTCCAGTTGCGTTTGTAGGGCGTTTGTGTTGGATCCAACGTGGACACACCTTTTTTACCATCCCTCAATTTCGCGCACAGCATCGATATTTTCTGGCATATTAACTGATTTTTGGCGCCGTACCCAGAATTCGTCGGTAATGGATGGTGCTTGGTATAATGGTTTTAGTTCCTCGATGGGTTTTTATTTGTTGAAAATTGTTAAAAATAATCGCATGTTCATGCGGTTTAACCTCATTTTAAACAACACTAATATGGCTCAGATATTAAAAGTCTCTGAGTGCATTTGTAGTAAAGTATGTCAAACTGTTCCAATGGAAACGCCAGATAGTACCTGAAGTACTAGATGTGACCAAAACCATAAATATAAATAGCAACCCCCGTACCTATGTACACATTCATGCATGTCATACATACATACATAGGTATCTAGAAATGGGGAATACACTGCTTTTTTTTTTGTCTACTCTGGCTGCTAACAATCCAAATATTGCATGAGCTCTTACTTCGGGTTTTTTTCTGTCAGTTTTCTATTTTATTATGATTCACTGCAGCTTCTTTGATAGTTTTGGCTTAGTTTTAGGTGAAGTTATAGTTGCTCTTATTGTGTACTTTGTTATTTTGGTTTGTCCTGCTTATTTATTTTTATTATGTTTATGTTTATTGGTAATTTTTTGCGTGCGGCCGGAGAGGAGTACTGAATTTCCTTACGAAAACAGTTTTTGTGATGAGCCGCGATTATGGATATATGTATGTGGTGAGAGGTGAAGAGAAATATGGATGCAGGGGCTATTGCTGAGCTCGTATATACATTTGTATATTGATATTAACGAGTGCGCAGAAAGGCATTAGCACACAGGGTAAATTGAATTTATTGGGCCTACAATGAAGTGGACACACATACATATGAGTATGTGTTTTTATACACGCTCACACTAGTGTGCACAAGTTTGCCCAACAGCACGAACGAATCCCGATATACCACATGTAGGAATTTACATACCCGTGTATATGAGTATGAACATTTTTAAATCGATCGCACCAAAATACAAATTAAAAAAAAATTAATTACTTAAATATAAAAATATTATTATTATTATTTATTTAATAAAATCATAGAAATTTGACATTTGATGTTGTATGTCTGTATATCACTTTAGTTTGAAACTACTTAAGTAAATTCATTCAGAAGTAGTTCTCTATACTTTAAGCAATTATAATACCAATGATTTTATAATGAACAAAATAGTTATTTCCTCGTAAGATACTTAACACCATAGGTTGATCCAAAAATTTCTCACCAATACACTTTAGACGATTCTTTGAATAAATAGGACACACACCGATACAATGGAACGTATCTTCAACAACATTTAAATTGTAAACAGTAAAAATTGACGATGTAGCAGTGGTTACGCTTCTAGCTTTAAAAATCAAGCTTACAGCGTCCGACACTCGAAGTGTAACCAATTGAAAAGGCCAAAAATTTAGTTTGGAAAATTATTTTTATTCAATTAAATGTAAAAAATGTGTGAAAATAATACAAAATTAAAAATCAATTTACTTTTGCTCTATACCTCGATACCTTTTGCCTTGTCTATGGCCTTGAGGCGGTTCAGAAATGAATTGCAAGCTGGCCGAATGTGACTTGCACGTATTTTAGCCCACTCGCGGACAATGGCTCGATGGGAATAATCGATCGGATTCGGGCCTGGTGAATTTGAGAGCCATTGGGTGGATGTTATGCAGTTCGGAACGTTGTTTTTTAGTAATTTTTGGTCACTTGAACTTTGTGAGACGGTGCCGAGTCCTGTTGAAACGTCCATGGTCTACCACCGAAATATTTGTCTGCCCTCGGCTTCAAAGCCACCTCCAAAATATTTTCCTGATAATATTTCGCATTTACCTTGACGCCAGGCTCGATAAAAACGGTTGGAGAGCGTCCATCTGCATTTACAACGGCTCAAACCATTACCTGTGGCGGGTGCCAATCGATTACTCAAATTCTCGTATGAACGATCGGTCAAATAAACCCTATCGTTTTGGAAGTTTACGAATTGCTCAATTTCAAAAATTTTCTTATCAGAAAACACAATATTCGGAAATTGACCGCTTTCGGTCAAGCGAAGCAACTCCTTCGCTCCCTCAAGTCTGACTTATTGCTGCTTTGGTGTGAGATCATGCGCCTTTTGGATCTTGTAAGACTTGACTTTGAGATCATTTTTTAGTATGTGGCGGATGCTACGGTCAGATATGTTCAGTTCTTTTACCATTTGATTGGCACTTCGTCGGGGATTTCGCCCAAGTCGCTTCTTCACTTTTTGAACCATTTCACGTGTCGTTGCAGTCTTTTGATGACCACCTCCATGACGTTTCGCGATGCTACCAGTATCATTGTAACGAGTAGTGGTGCGATAAACAAAAACTTTATTTACTTTAAGGTGCTCGAGCTAACGAACAATCGCTGGTTGTGATTTTCCAGCCAAATATAGTGTGTTTTTTTAGAGGTTAGGTTTTCAAGATGAAATAAAACGTATATAATTTAATGTTATGGCCAAGAATTTAGCTTTATTATAAAGATAAGGGTTTGCCATTATGTTATAAAAATGATACCCATTCAACCAAAAGTGATCTTCATCGTTGAACAAAATTTTCTTCGATGCGTCGCGCGAACCGAACCATTATTTTCGTAATAAATTTGCACGATTTGCAAACGTTGTTCAGGTGTAAGTCTATTCATTTTGAAATGGCAAACCAAACTGAGCATAAATCAAGTGACAGCTGTCAAAAAGACCATCTACGAAAAAAGTAGTGCCAACTTGAAAACCTAACCTCTAAAAAAACGCCCTACAATATAATGGAATGAAACTATTACGTTTGAAATCCATTACTGATTTTCTTTTTTCGCGTTTACTCTCGGCAAAATGCTTCCGCGCGCTTGTAAGCAATACTCTGGACTGTCTTTTAGTCAACTAACAGACAGCTGATGCCCGTGCATCGCCAGCCTGAAGTTGGTCCGGTGTGAAGTTGGTTACACTTCGAATGCCTGACCTTGTATATCATACACAGAGAGCTCAGCTAAAATAAATTGCTTCTAGTGACGCCAAATGTGGATAAAGATCATGTGTTAATGCCTTTTGGGCACATCAAGCAAAAGCTAGCAGCTCTTTCTGAATCATTTTATTTATTAATAAAGGCAAGCTAATCTTAATCGACGAGGTGTAAAAATTTAGGGGGGTTCCATATCTTAAATATTTTAGTCCACTTCTTAACCCAATGCGATCCCTGTGTTACTGCTTCCTTAGTCAAGGTGCGAGGGAGTCTGTTTGCCTAGTAGACTAAAGCAACGTAAAATAAAAATGGAAAATTTTAAATTTTTTGGAAATAGTTTTATCCTCGGGCTTTTTATGTATTTCAGCCACGTGGCATTTATTGCAAGTTTTGCCTCAGAAAGTTTTTATCTAAATGTTTTATGTAACTAAGTTTATAGTTTAACATAAAACCAAGATATTTATATTCATTCACAACTTGAATGGGAATATTACCGTACGCCCAATGACAGCCGGCAGGAATTCTACATTCTCTGAAAACCATTACTTTAGATTTAAAAGGTTTACGTTTAGACCCCACTGCTTAAAACAAGCGCAAAGATCACTAATAGTTTATTGAAGATTTATCGCAGAATCTTCAACCAAAACGATATCGTCAGCGTACAACAGTACATTGACCGTAGAATCAGCAACATTAATACCGCATTACGAGTATAAACTGTCAAATAGGACATTAAGATACAAGGAAAAAAGGTAGGGCTCAGCAAACAACCTTGTCGTATATCTTGATTAACGAGGAAAGGGGCAGAAAGCGCTCCGTTATAGCGGACTTGTTTTGTAGTGTCGCAATAAATAGGACGTATAATCTAAATATATATATATGGCCGCATGTAGAACATAGAAAATTACTTGAGAACAACATTATTTCCTTAAATGTAGGTTAAACTTAAATACTAAATTTTCTTAAATTTAGAAAAAAATTTATTTTTGGTGTTCATTATATTGTTTAAATCCGTTGAGAAAACAATAAATACCTTCACGAGTCTTCTTTAAAATGTAAAAATATTGCTATCAAAATTTTAAACTTTTCAAATAGAACCATAGGTTTGCTCTAAATAGAGTTAAAGGATACTATGTATATACACATATTTAGAAAATTTCTGGGTACGTGGTTTTATAGCCCATTCAATATAAGTGTAATAAAATATAAGTTTGAAGTCGCTCACAACTCGCATTGATTTGTGATAAGTATAATCTTCTATAGAGGCCGCAGTAGCCGAATGGGTTGGTGCGTGATTACCATTCGGAATTCACAGAGAGGTCGTTGGTTCGAATCTCGGTGAAAGCAAAATTAATAAAAAACATTTTTCTAATAGCTGTTGCCCCTCGGCAGGCAATGGCAAACCTCCGAGTGTATTTCTGCCATGAAAAAGCTCCTCATAAAAATATCTGCCGTTCGGAGTCGGCTTGAAATTGTAGGTCCCTCCATTTGTGGAACAACATCAAGACGCACACCACAAATAGGAGGAGGAGCTCGGCCAAACACCTAACAGAAGTGTACGCGCCAATTATTATTATTATTTTTTTTTTCTTAATTTTGGTGTTCCATCGAGATTCAGACCTACGTGCTCTCTGTGAATTCCGCATGGTAGTCACGCACCAACCCATTCGGGTACGGCGGCCGTCCGACTGTATAATGTCTCAAATTTTCCATTCTGTAGAATCTTCTGTCAAAAAACTGATAAGGTTGATTGCTCTTTGAATACGGCATGTAATGCCTTTGTTTCTCTGTTCCAGAGTTAATTCCAACCACATATAATTTGGTCAATAAAAACTGTCTATGTCAAGTCTCGTCCGATTCAAGTGTTGTGTGTAATGCAAGCAAGTCATCAATGCTCATCTCATACATCCCCTTTGACAAGCCCGCCATTGGCATCACATCTTTCAAAAAATGGATGTTGCTGTAACCTAATTTGTCCAATGTGGTCCTGTTATTATGTTATTTGTTGACGGCAAATTCGTAAGCTGAAGTTTGAACACCACAAACATTGTTTTTTGTTTTTGCTTTTGCAGATACAGAAATATGTATGTACTTATATACAGTTGATTCGATTGCGGCACAACGCCTTTAGTCATTACATTTTGTTTATCTTTATTTAATTATATAAAATATATATATGATAATTTGTCTCAAAATATGTGAGAAGGAAAAATGTTTAAATTGGATTTCGAAAGTAATGTAGGGATTTTTTATTTTTATAATTAAACAAACTTATTATATTAGTTTCGGGGAAAATAAATCCATTGTTTTTGCGCAAATGGTTTAAAACTGTTTTATGGGCGATCTTTAGCTCTTCGACAATGCTACGACTAGTAACATGGCGGTCAACTTCGGTTATTTCGCACTCTAAATACAAAAGGGTCACAACTCAAAATATACCTTCTGCTCAAATATGAACGAGACGTTATCAATAAAACGGTCCGCAGATGACATATGGCAAAAATAAATTTTTTGTTTTTTGGTAGGACTGTTATAAGCTTACATGGCAAATTTCAGCGTGATATGTCACATAGTTTGTTTTCTGTGCTACTGTAAACAAGTCAAGCTGGAGTGTGGAAGTGTGAGTTGTGACCCTTTTGTATTTAGGGTGCGATTTATGTGATTTTATCGAAATTTTCGACGACGGGCCTGCCTGTGCGAGGTGCATCTTTTACATCAAAAATGCCTGAATGGAATCGATCAAACAAAAATTGCACGTAATTAGCTATTAGAGTATCGGCACCATACACACCATTCACAACTTCAGCGGACTTACTTGCATTTTCGACCTTATCAAACAAAAACTGTAAAAGTACCAGATTTTCTCTGCATTGACTTAGATTGTTAACACCCTGTAACTCACAATTGAATGGAATAAACAGCAAACGATTTTTTTAGTGTGGAATGTCACCTTGACATTAAAATTGTTCAATTCATACTCTACGAGATATCGATCAGTACAGTCATCTACCGAAAAAATAATGGATTTATTTTTCTCCAAATTAATATTTTTCTAACAATTTTAATACAAATTCAAGAATAATAGACTGTCAACTGACTTGCAACGCCACTGTATCAGCAATAATTCAAGTTAACCGGATTAAAACCAGTTCTCAAATTATGGAACTTTAAGTCATAAAAATGGCAACTCATGCAGATCTCTGTGCTGCACCGTCGATAACGTATTAATCATGATGTATCTAATATCCTTATGTCATAAAAATTTTTTCAGGAGACTCATAATCGTAACCAGATCAGAGTCCTATTTTAGCGAAAATATGCATCACTCAAGATGCGCGTACTGTTCGTGCATTTTAGGAGTCGCTCAATTTCCAGTTTAGGATTACATTCTCTTCTTTCGAAACTGAGAGCACCAAGGTAGCATAGTCTAGTTTTCATTGTTGAGAGAGCCGGGCAGTAGCACTTCGCGTGTACCCGGCTCATTACATTTCCTGCAAGCATCGTTAAGATCTAGATTTAGCTTGTAACACATGGGCTGGAAAGTTCCGGGCCTAAGACATAGATGACACTAGTTTTATTGTATTTACCTCTTTTTCAGTTAGTAAGAATCATAAAAAGACAGTTCGTGAGTTATTTTTACAACAATGGATTCAAAAATTTTGCTTCATCAAGACAACGCACCATGTCACAAGTCAATCAAAATAATGGAAAACTACATGAATTGAACTTCGAATTGCTCCCACATCCACCGTATTCACCAGATTTCGCTCCCAGCGATTAAGCTAATTTTGAACAAAAAAACGTATTTTCTTTGTTAAGCCTGGAACTTTTCCGCCCATGTATTAAAGAAGCACCCTGTTATTACACCAAAGTACAGTTGGTTAAACTAAGCAATCTTTCTTTCGCCTTGCTCAAAAAGTGCCTTTCGCCTTTCTCTTTTTGAATTGTGCGCAGGGGTTTAAGTACCTGACTTATTTGATCCCCTGTAAGTCTCGCGCCTTCTTTAGCTACATATTTCATCCGCTATCTCATTGCCCTCTGTACCTTTATGCACCGGAACCCAATATACACAAAGCCTGCGATTGCGAGCGAGCTTAGTAATTGCTTCCTTGCATTCATGGATATTTTTGGGCGATAGACAGTAAGATTTGATCGCTTTTATAGCCGCTTAGCTGTCCACGTAGAAGTTTATTGCGCAGTTAATTGTTGCTTCTGTCCATATAAGCTCTGCTGCTTTCTTTACAGCAAAGATCTCAGCTTGAAACACAGTGCAAAATATATGCCAGCGCCAATCCCCTGTTTTTACCAGTAAGGAAAGAAAAATTTTCACATAACGACATTATACAAAGCTAAATAATATTGTTTGCATAAAGTTACACATAATACAACAAGTATTCACAACATACTTTAAATACTTATGTACTTATGAAAAACTTATGTGACACAAAATCTGTGATGTAAACAAGTTGTGATAAATTTAAAGTTCCTCATTACTTTCAGTAGTTTTCACTCTGAGTTGCTTCCACAATCGCATATTTTCTTCTATTCTTTGCAATTACTTAAGTACACTTAATACCACTCTTGACACAATAGATTTTTTCCTTATTTTGCTTTATTAGCGCACTTGGAAGTATTTGCCTTTTTTACCGGTTGACTTCATTATTGCGGTCTTGCTTCCTTTTTGACTATGCTCTAGTCCAATGCCGCAGCTAGAAAACAAAAAGAGTCTGTTGAAAGTTGCTAAGAGTATTATGTGCAAAATAAGTGTAAAAAAGCACAACACAAAAACATCAAATTTGCCGTTAGATCTTAAGGAAAAAAGCACTCGTCTGTGTAATCTCATTGTCTTGGAGCTCAGAATCGCTATTCCTCTTTCATCCCTTGCCCACCGACACGGAGTTGATAACTAGCACCATTTTTTATCGGAACTTGATTGTTGATCCTTTTTTCTTAATCCAATCAAAAATAACAGGAAAGTGTTCATTGCTCTTAACGAACTGACGTCCATTTACCTTGGCTGCTTTAGTTGGGAAAAATACTAAGGAAACACAAATCGCTGTGAAAGCACACGGAGAAAGTGCTGAGGATATTTATCATCATCGGTAATGTTTTTTTGCGCCGTGTGTTTTTTTTGTGTTATCACTTCAGGTTGATTGGATAATTTGTTGAGTATACGCTAACAAGAGGATAAGAGATGGTTTTGGTTCTGGTTTTAAAAAACAAAAGAGCAAAAATTAGAAAATAGATAGCCAGCGAACATGTAATTTTATCGCAACATATTTTAAGAAATGTACCTTAATTAGTTGCAGCAAAATTATAAATGGATGTGTTTAACCGAAACTTTCACCCGTTCATTAAAATTTACTAACTAGGAACTAAAGAATCGAACGAAAATTTTATGTAACCAAAAGCTTATAAAGACTTATTCAAATCAAAGTATTTTTAATATAGCACGTTTCTATAAATGGACTAATAAGCAGAAAATAATTTTTCCTAGGCTCGTGGAATTAGTATTTTTAAGTATTTATTTTTTAATTTAAAAAGTTAAGAGACATAGAATGAGAAATGGAGGGCGCATGCAATAGAATTGAATAGCAAGTTGATTGTATTTACATTGACTTCCCTAAGGCATTTGACACAGTGTCGCACGAGATTCTAGTAAACAAGTTAGCTTGCTTGGGTTTTCCCTTCACCTTTCTGCAATGGCTTAAGTCATATTTGACGGACAGATGGTGCGTGGTAAAAATGGATGGAGTATTATCGAGCCACTTTGTTGCTACTTCATGTGTGCCCAAAGGGAGCATCTTTGGGTCTCTTCTTTTTGTAATTTTTATCAATGCCATAAGCAAATGTTTTCCTTTTCGAATTTCTTACTCTTCGCGGATGACTTAAACATTTTCTCATGCTCAAAAGCATCAACTCGACTTGAACAATCTTCACCGATTGTGCATGAAGTCGTGTTTGTCTTTGAATATTAAAAAATCTTTTCATTTTACATTTTTCGAGGCGTCAGAACATTTTCAACACATCCTTTCTAATATTGTATTATATACAAAGTGTAACAGAGTTTGAGGATCTTGGAGTTTTATTTGATACGAAATTCTTCCTTCAATGACTTCATTCGTTTTATTATTTCAAAATCGTACTCGGTTCTACGCTTCATTCGTCGCAATGCATCTGAATTTTCTGCTCCGTATACCTATAAATTGCTGTGTACTGGGGCTCTTGTTCGTTCTCACTTAAAGTACGCTGTTAGCACTTGGAGACCTTACGACAAACTTTCGACAAATAGAATTGAGTGCGTTCAAAAACTAAATATAGGCATTACTTTCCCTACGATTTGAGACCCCGGTTCCATCCTATAATTTTCGATTAAAGCTAATTAATCTATAAGAAAAGAGAATTCACTTTCGTTTATTTTCAGTGTCGTTAAAGGCATCGTAAGCTGTCCAGTTCTACTTGAGCGGATAAGTTTTAATGTTCCCAAAAGAAGTTTAATGCTTACTTTTTCTATGGGAAAGCTTTAAGACTAAATTTGTGATTCCGCTATATCTAGATCTAATTTTGTAAAAATTTTAAATTTAGTTACTTAATATTGAATGTATATTGATTGGTAAAATTTTGGCTGCCAGATTTGGCTTGCTTTTCTTTACATTTTTGTCTAGTCTGTAAGTAATTTGTACTGTAGATTATTAAAATAAAATAAATAATATAATAAAAATCATGACAGTATGTAACCTTGAAACTTTAAAACGGATTGATCAATTTTGATCATTCTTGTTTTTATAGCATTTATGATTTTACAAGGATCGTATGAAAGAAATTTCCCGAAAGGTGGCGTTGGAGTCGAGTAATTACTAAAAATTGTAATTATGGTCGAATTTAATTAATATTTCATTATTTAATATTTTTATTGTAATGTTGCTTTTAATCGTCCTGCAGCTGGCACTGCATATTTGTGATTTTCGTTCCTTAGACACCAATGCCTTGTTCCCTGATTGTAATTTTATATGCTGGAACGACTATTTGTATGATGATACAGTTAATAGAAAAGACCAACACATCAACAACAATCTGACTGCTCTGTATGTATGATAGGCATGCCCCTATGCGTACTGCTAATATCATTAATAAATCTTGTCTTTGGTTCGGCAAATAAATTAGACCTGCTACAAAGAAACGTAACAAAATAAAGTATAAAGTCTATTATGGCTATGAATTGGTTGGTGCGTGACTATCATTCAGTAGTGCTCACGTTCGAAATCTAGGGCTTGAAACACTAAATAACAGTTTTATAATAAAGCTTTTTCTAATAGCGGTAGCCGTTCGGAAGTGGCATGAAACTTTACACCATTTGTGGAAAAATATCAGCACGCACAAATAGAAGGGGGAATTCGGCCAAATATCCAACAAAGAGAGTAAGCGCCAATTATTATTATTTCTATTGCTTGTTCGAGAGAAATCTCTTGCTCTGTTCCTTCCGATTCCAAAGCAATTAGTATTGTACCAGTATTTTCGAAAGTAAGTGAGTCTTTAATGGCTGGGCAAATCTCAAACTATATGCAGGAAAATAACTTGCTGTCTCTCTATTACCATCTGGTTGTAGGCCTAAGCACAGTTTTAAAACAGCTATGAATAAAATTTTAAATGATTTTAGGGTACTATTCAGTAATGGCAATTTAACTTTCTTCTACCTCTTAGACTTTTCTAAATTTTTGGACTCTGTCAACTTCTGTTATTTAGTTCTGCGTACACTAATAATATAAATTATATCTTTTTTATTCGTATTGATCTTGTCGAAGATTAATATATGTATGTTGTAAAGTTAATAGTGAGTAAAAAGGTTCTATGTTTGAGTGTTGCGAGGTTGATACTAAAAACATCCCATCGTTATTGATCGGTTCAACAGCTCACCTCAACACTACTTCCTGCTGTATACATCTCAGGAAACACGACGAAAACTGACAAACTTAGAATTAATCTATAGCACTTTCGACTCAATTTCAGCCAGAAAGATGAATGTAGGATTTAATAATGTTAGAAGGCATGTGTATGGTATTGCTCGGTATACTCATATATCGCCTTGGGAAGATAAAGTTCTTGGATTAAATTTTTTTAATTTTTTGCCCCCAAAAAACTGAATGTTCATGGAAGGTTCCTAAATATTTCTATAACAAGCTTCAATCAACCAAGTCGCTGAGACCTATAACATTGAATAATACTTAAGAGCGATGCGTTGCCAACTATATATGCCCATTTTTTATTGAGTACGTGCCGTAACGGAACTTTTTGCGCTTCAATATATTTGCTGTTATAACATTCATTGATCTATTTCTCTTGAAGGATTGCATTTTTTATCCTACTGTGATATTTCAACACAATTAAACGTTTCAAAAACGATTGCTTTAATGCTTCGAAATAATTGCATGAGTATACATTCTGTCAAAAAAATTTCGGGAACTCTTCATTTAAAAAGCGCGTTATACATATGTCGGATTTTTTTTGTGGATGGTCTCAAACCCAGCGCACAACCGATATCCTGGTTTGCTTCACCTTCTCCCATTGGCTCACCCCCGAACGGGTGTAGGAAAGTTACCCAGAGGATACTTGGGCTAATCCCTGAAGTTGTGAGCTGCTTGAACCATATGTGGAAGAATTGTCCTGGCCACTTCCAATTGAGTGGCGATCAGTAACTTTCCCCACTGGCGTGGATTTCAGTATATGGAACCATACACCATCCTCTGCGATTTGCACTATGGATAAAAATATCGAACAAAGAATTTATCTTAAATTTTGTGTTTTGAACGGGATTTCGTGTGCCAAAATGTTGAAAATGTTGCAGAAAGCCTATGGCGAGTGTGCTTTATTAAAAACACAGGTATATGAGTGGTATCAGACTTTTGCACAGGGCCGAGAAGTCGTGGAGGATTTTCTCCGATCTGGTCGCCCATCAACGTCTTCAACGGATGAAAAGTCGACAAACTCAAGGAAATGGTGCTGGAAAACCATCATTGAAGTTTAAGGGAGGTAGCTCGTGACCTTAGCGTGTCTCACGAATCAATTCGCAACATTTTACACCATCAATTGGGCATGAGACGTGTGGCTGCTCGACTCGTTCCAAGGCAGTTAAATTTCTTTCAATTTTTCAAAATTCATCAGAACAAGGTGGCTGAAGACAACTTTAGTAAATAAAATAAATAATTATAAAAATAAATAATAATAAAAATATTGGACATCAAGAAGGGCGAACTTTAGTATCTTACATTGGGCAGGTAATGGCAAAGCCCCGAGTGTATTTCTGCCATGAAAGAGCTCCTCATAAAAAACCATTTGTCGTTCGGAGTCGGCTTAAAACTGTAGGTCCCTCCATTTATGGAACAACATCAAGACACACGCCACACAAAGGAGGAGGAGCTCGGTCAAACACCCAAAAAGGGAGTAAGTGCCAACTGCCTACACTTACCTTAATACATTCATATATTATATATAAATATATTATAGTATATATATATTAGGCCGGGTCGATTTGTGGGGAGGCAAAAAATCGGCCATTGCTCTGTGAAAATCATATTCTAGGAATCAAAACAAGAAACTTTGCCGAAGGAACCATACCTCTAAAACGAATTCCGATGTCCCCCAATTTGGGTCGAACTTTTTAGTTTATTTCCTCATGTAAAGGCCAAAAATGGTGATATTTTGAAATTATTGTATGGGGAACCGCCCAGAGAAGTTCCATGGGGTGTGCCACTGGCATGGGTGGATCGGCCGTCCAAAGTTAGTGGGGGTCGGTCATACATTTGGACTCGATTGGAGCACTCTAAATGGGTCAAAGTGGAATTTTTCGTTCGACCCAAATTGGGGGACATCAGAATTCGTTTTAGAGGTATGGTTCCTTCGGTAAAGTTTCTTATTTTGATCCCAAGAACACGATTTTCACAGAGCAATGAGCGATTTTTAAATCGACCCGCCCTAATATACATACTTATGATTGTGTGTATATATACTATAATATATTTATATATAGGAATGTATTAAGGTAATGCTGTTGGTTGTAGCTGTGGCGTTTCTACAGTTATTCAACAGTGTAACGCGTTTTTGTCATTTCTCATCGTAATATTCGCTATTATTGTCATCAGCATAAGCTATGACATGCCTCCATCACTATTTTTTTTTCAAGTAATGATTACGTTGTCTTTTGGTTTCTGGTTAACTAAGCTTCTTCTTGATATACAAATCATTTCCTCTGGGATGCCTTATATGCCTTTCTATTCCATTTTCCGCCAAAGCAATTTTCTCATTGGAACCACCAAGTAGAAATCTCTTGGTTATTTTTTCTTTTTGCTTTATTGTTCCTGTGGCGTTGTAGAGTAATTTTTGCACGTCATATGTAAATTTTTTTGGCACAAATCACTGAGCGAATAACAAAATGGGAAGAACGCAGATGTTGTTGAAAGAAGTATATGTACATACATATGTATGTACATACATATATTTATGGAGTGTCTAAAGGTCGAATGGGTGTGTCTGTGCTTTGTATTATCCATGCACATGTGCATCATACATACATACATAAATAAATATGTATTTATGTAAAGCTCTGTCTTTTCTCAATATAATGTTGCATTAATTTTTTTCTGTACATCCACCAGGCCTGTAAAATTTCCATGCATTTTCTGTCCTTTTTTCATTAGACTCGGACGCTCCGAACTCAATAAATCGTGCGGATGATCTTAAGCCAGATGATTTTCACTTATTATACAATACAAAAATTTTCTGTTTCTAAATAAAAAATAGTTTCGTGCAAATATTTATAGTTATATTTGCTTGAAATGGAGTAAATTATTCGATTTCATTCCGCTCAGTAAATGTAAGTAATAAAGAATTGGTGGATCCATTGTTAATCTTTTCGGACGGTGGGCAACCATAGCAAAAATTTTGTGGAAGCATCAACTGGTAGTTTACATTTTAGTTTAAATTTTTTTAACATGTTTCCCAGTTAATTTTTGCGAAAATTACGGGATTTTTTAATTTATTTTCGCATATATAATATAATATAAATTAAAAAACTGGAAGTCTTCGCTCCACAGAAAGTGACTTCGGTAGTGAGATGGATTTTGAATGTCAAATTGCGTTGCTTCAACATCTTTGACATTTGCAACATCTTTGACAAGTTGCAAAAAAAATTGAGGTCCTACCGAAGCCACCTTCTTTTAATTAGCTTTGTCCAGGTCTATGATTAAAAGCTGACTTGGAAATTGAAAGTCAAAACTGCAAATTTTGCCATATGTTTCTATTTTATTAATAACAAATTTTATTTTATATTATATTTTTCAATTTATTTAAATTATTTAGTTAGGTGCCTTATAGTACCTACGTTCACATATAAGTGGATTATCTACTTTTTTCGTATTTAACTCCCAATCCGTAATTAAAAACCGAAATTATCCCTACAAAATTTCTCTCCCGAAATCTGAGCTTATGAAATAATCATAGATTATTATAATACTTTTTTACATATAACCCCGATGATTATTTTTACGAATGTGAAGAGAAACGTCAAAGGAAAAACGGAAAAAAGGAAATAAAATGGACTCCGGCAAAGAAAACAGGCTTGTAGACATAATTCTAATACAATTTTTGTTAAATATTATTAATTATGCATTCATATTGCAGAAAAAAGCGTGTGTTCAAAAACGCGTTGTCATCTTATTACCTATTATAAAATGTAATTACGAATTTCGCATGCGTATTGCTGCCATACTTTTTTGAAACCACGGTAAACGTTGTTTACGGATTTCCTCCAACTATTTATTACCAGCAGTCAATTGCGCAATTAAATTAAATATTGCTTCTCCTTGTCTTTTCTTTATATCGTTAATAATTAAACAAACCAAAAACTCCAAAATATTCCACCGAAGCAAATTCTATGAAGAAAAAGCGCTCAAAGCAGAATTGACAGCTGATTGTCAATTTTCCAGGTAATCTGCCATATGTGAACGGATAGATTAATTTTGTGGATTTATTGCTAATTACTACATATGTGAACGTACTTTTAAACTGTTTGAAACCAATTAATTGCCAGCTAAACCTAAGTTCTAAAATGCTTCACTGCGATAAATTTTTCCTTGCTGGTGTTTTATGGGGACTTTTAATCAGTTGATATAAATACTTTATCGTATGAGGTCGCCATCCTTGATTGAAATGCTAGTTGGTTTTGTATGTATGTATGTATTCGTTGGAAAGGTTAGAAGGCATTTTGTCCATTCTTTGAAATTAGAGCGTTGGCGCGCCATTAAATATGTTACCGAAATATTCGGCCTCATATATAACGAATCGAGAGACATAATTGATAGATTAATGTGACAAGCCTAACCCATACTTTTGTAAACCTCCTCAGTTCCAAGAGCAAAACAAGAGTTAGAATTTGTCGAAAATATATCGCACCCTAAATACAAAAGGGGCACAACTCAAAATTTTCCACACTCGAGCTTGACTTGTTTACAGTAGCACAGAAAACAAACTATGTGACATATCACGCTGAAATTTGCCATGTAAGCTTATAACAGTCCTACCAAAAAACAAAAAATTTATTTTTGCCATATGTAATCCGCGGACCGTTTTATTGATAACGTCTCGTTCATATTTGAGCAAAAGGTACATTTTGAGTTGTGACCCTTTTGTATTTAGGGTGCGATAATTTTATGCTTTTCCCATCAACAGTAGAAAAAAATTTTTTTTAGGGCATATGGAATGATAAGATTCTAAAATAGTGCAGGTGCAGCCGTCTTGACATTTGTAACTAAGTTGACAAGAAACAAAAAAAAAAACAACACGCTGCTATTCAGTTCAATTCAATGCAAATGAATTTATTAATCCATATTCTTTTTAAATCCGTAAATAACTAGACGTCTTGAAAGACAAATTAAATAAATTAAAAGAAGAAAATTATGAATAAAGTTCCATAAAAAAGCCGGTCGTGTTGATGCAGAAAAATATTTCACAAGAAATGCAATTAAAACGGGTTTTTTATTGCACCGTTTTACGACAATGCATAAAATTACATATTTTTATCACACACTGCAAATAGGTAAATATTTATTCTTCTCCTATCTCGGATGATGATTCTTTCCCCTTCTCTGATATTGCATTAACAATTAAACCTTCAACAATGTAGAATTTAAAATCTAGTAAGTCCATGATATTTTTCTTCAGCGTATGCATATTGTTTTTGTTTATATGTACATTACCCAGGTCTTGCGTGGGGCCGCATTGACGAAATGCCAAAATACCTTCAAAGACCTTTTTTTGTGGGGATAGCAATCCTGTAGTAGGGTACGTACCTGTCTTCAAAGTCTACTGCTCTACAATCAACGTCAATGTACTTTCTGGTCACTTTATCTCATCGATGAGCGGATTAAAGAGGAAGTGATGCTATTGATACGGAGCGGCTGGGCATCCACTTGACTACACACATTTTATCATCTTCCCTAATGAATACATACTTCACTGCTACCTCGTCCTTTTTTATAAAGTTTTGTCTTTTGATGTTGTGTGATGGCGAGGACTTTTATTTGAGGTTGATAATACATGCATGCGGAAGTGTCATGCATCCCGGGACAATATGAGCCTCTAAAAGTTTTTTGTACTCACAAAGAGTTGAATTCAAACTGAGGTTGTTTTGAAGAGCATTCGTATTGCTCTTTTCTGAAACCAAACTCCAGAAGCATTACAAAAATAATTAAATGGCGTCCACATTTCTTTCGGAACATTGGGAATGTGAAAAGCTTGTTGAAAGCCATTTCGACTGTCTAGCACTTGTTTATAAAGGACCCGTAAATGACACTTCTACAGAATTTATCTCAATTTCTTCTTCAAAACCTATGCCATTCCGTTTCGATATATCGTCTTCATCATCGGACATATTCTCGACGCCGCTTTCTAAAAGCATGTCAAAAACCTGCTGTTCTGATAATTTACCTGCCATTTTTACTAATACGTTACAAATGTGCGGCGGGCTGGTCAAGCGGAAATATGCTGAAAATTAGGGTATTCGAATAAAATTATTTATAAATTCTATACATTACCTTGTTTATTGTAATTGTATCAATAAAATTGAATATGTCCTGCACATTTGATGTTTATCAGCTTTCAAAATTTAAACTTTCTTTCATTAGCACTTTATAAAAGCCTATTTTTGCTTAGCTGACCACAATTGTTCTGCTATATTTTACAGGACTACCAGTAGAGAAAAATGTTTCTAGTTTTTTGAACATACAAAATGTCCAGCTAGCTTTGCAAATGGCAGTCAAAGCAAATTTTATTTTAAATACATTTGTGTAGGCACTTGAATTATGGCTAGAAATAACAAAAATTTAATGATCTGTTCGATGAGTTAGATGGTCAAAAACCCTCAATCTTGAAATTTTATTTTTGTTTGGAAATTTTATCAAGACTCTCTTGAAAGCTTCTTTTCCTCATGAATACACACCACTCGGACCGCGAAATGCAATATTTTATATTAGCTCATCATCTGTTTGAAAAAGGAGCTGGTGAAGCATTTACTGTGAAACTCGTCAGCGAACATACATACCTAACGAGAATTTTGCTGGAGAGGAGGAGAAAACCCGGGTACAGGTGCAGCGGTGTTACACTGGTTTTAGTATTTAGAATAAAGTTATGTAAAACTTCAAATGCAAAAAAAGCACTAATTCATGACGAAGACGACAGGACAGTTAGAACTATTGGGTTGGGGAATAAGTCCGCCGCGTTTTTACCGAAGTCGTTTATTTAAACAAAAAATAGTAATTATATCAATAAATTAAGCAATTATATATTCGCCTTTTTGTAATCGAAGGTAACGCCCTTCATATGGTTTGACAGGAAGCTGAAAAGATGGTAATCGGTCAAAAGGCGCAAGGTCCGGAGAATACGATGGATGCTGAAGGACCTCCCATATGAGCTCTTAGAGTATGGCTTTAACGACTTGTGCAACATGGGGCCTGGCGTTGTCGTAAAGGAGTATGGTTTGACCATGTCGATCAGATGTTTTTAGTCGAATAGCCTCATTCACACGGTGTACCTGGGCAATGCAAAGCTCCTTGTTGACCGTGGCACTCTTTTCGAGCATTTCCCAGTGCACCATGCCCTCTCAGTCCCACCAAACACATAACATGACCTTCTTTGGATGGCACTCGGCTTTGGCGTATTTTCTGGAGCTACCCACTCCTTTCTTTGCTTCATATTAATGTATAAACCCCATTTCTCATCTCCCGTGACGATTCGGTACGAAAATCGCCATTTATGACCGCGTATTGCTTGATGGCGGGCGAGATGCTGAGAAACAATTTGAAGGCGACTTTCTTCCTTTTTTTCGTTGAGCTCGTGAGGCACCCAGGCTCCCAATTTTTCGGTTAATCCCATTGAATGAAGGTGATCGAGAATCGTGTTATGATCACATTTAATTTTTTCGTCAATTCACGACAACTCACCCATAACTTCTTCTCCATATACGTCGCAAATGTCCCGGGCTGCTTCGGTAGTTTTTTGACCTCGATGAAGAGCAAAGAAGAGCAGGTGTCGAAAATGTTGACTTTTGTCTCCTGGGTATTCCATTGCTAAGCCTCAAAAATAATAAAAAATTACTTAACTCGAAAATATTTACAATTAATATAGTTTTGTAGAGCAGAAAGAGTTCTATCGAACAAATACTTACCGTTTGCCAAACAGCAAACAAATCGTTGTAAAATAAAAGAAAATATAAAAACGCTATGAACTTATTCCCCAATCCAATACATACCTTAATACAAGCAAAATATTATGTGATTTTAAGATGGTTAATCCTGAAGACAAAATTTTCGAAGTGTGCAGACGTAAGGGCGTAAGGCGTCTGCTGCTCTTCATTATAAGAGAAAAAAACCGAAGAACTCTTTCCTGACGAGGTCATACAAAACGGATAAAACTGTTAAAATTTCTTCCAATCTGCTAATATTTAAAAATGCAAAATAGCTTTTGCAGCCTGAAAGAGAATGACTGAATAAATAATACACATATGCATTTGTACGTTCATACATTTCCACAAAAACTTTGTGTATTTTCTGTCATTCAATTATCAAATTCGTTAAAAATAAAGCAGCGGTGACAAAAAAACTTAGATCGCAATAATGCAATGTTTTCCCAAGTTGTGTGAGTTGTGGCTCCATCCTGTTGAAAATAAAGATCTTCTATGTTTATTACTTCAAGCTCAGTTTATAAAAAATCTTCAATCATTGGTCTATAGCGATGCTCATTGACAATAACAGCTCTTTCATTTTCATCATCGAAGAAAAACACCAAACAGTACATTTTAGTAGATGTAATGATTTTTCTGAAATTGCCCGAGTGGTTTCTTCTCCCCAGATGCGACAACTTTGCTTGTTGACAAATCCATCCAGTTTGAAATGAACTGCATCACTAAAGATAATTTTTCGTGAAAAACCATGTTTTATGTTCAAAGAGCTATAATAGTAAATTTCAATCATTTTATAGCATTGTTGTATCGTGTAAGTATCCAGGCTTAAAATTGTATGCATGTCTACTTGACAAATGTCAAATGATAACATTGTTGATGAATCCTCCTCTTTATAGAATTTCTTGCCGATGTGCAACGTCAAAGTTTGTGCGTTTTCATTTTTTCCGCGCCCAAAATTTTGTTGAAGTTTTCCTGGCGGCCGCCAGTTTTTCTTACCATTAGCTTGGATTGTCAGAGCGCATTATTAGCCATTTGTGGTCGTTTCCCGCCCGAGCGCAGCACCCGTATTCGCCCACGTACTCCTTATGCGTTTGTGTGTGTGTTCCTGCGCGTTACCAGCACCACCAATGAAAATTTTGTATTGAGTCGCTCGCTGCATTGCTCGGTTGTTGCAGCAGCTCTTGTCTCTACAATGCTTTGAGTTCGAGCCGAGATTCTTGTTGCTTGTCGGTTTCCTCAACATTGATATTCTATATCGGCATTTTTCCAGCTGTAACATTCGTTGTTCATTTCTTTTAGCAGCTCAAACTTAAAGATGTATAATTTTAGTCGAGATTCTCGTTGTTCTTCTGTTTCCAAAGTTCTTGATGTTGATTCTCTGTCCATTTTTTTTTTGCTAGTCGAGATTCCCTCCTTTCTCCCGTTTCAGCTGCTCTATTTTTGTACTTCGCTTTTAATAATTTTCTTCCAATTGAATTTTTTTTTTAATTTTTGAATAATGAAAATGCATGAGCCAGTTTTTTACCTCGTCGAAATCTATACTTGGTGATCTTTTAATGTTCCTACTTTTAATGTATTTTCTTACTTTATCGGTACTTTTGGTGCTTTCCTCAAATAAAAATTTTATATTTGTATTGTATATCGTGTTTATATGTAAATGTATAAATTATTTAAACTGTTATCTCAACTGCTTCGATTCAGGGTGAGACTTACTCTGCCCTTTATAAACCACTTACATCTATTTATAAGCTAAACTGCTGTTAGTCGTCGCCGTTGAAACTGCTATTGGTAAGTGTTGTTGTTGTTACTGATACCACTGTTGTTGTTTAGAATCACTTAATGGCTATTAGGAAGTCCGTGTTCATACAGGCAAACATTTCGCTTCAACTCCTTACTTGTGCTCTTTAACATCCTTTGTGTTCCCGTTCTCAATGCTGTTATTGACTGTAGACAAAAAACTAACAATTGCAAGAGCAACACCAAAGGAGAAATCGCAAAGTTGCAGGAAAAGTTTGCTCTGTATGAACGCGGTCTAATATAACTTGCCTAATGTCAGAAGAGAGATTTGGCAGCATCGAAAGTAGTGGGTTATACCAGTTTTATGAGGTATAACCAAGAATGATAGAATACAAGATTGCGCCTTCCAAATTCGTTGGGACGTCATCGCTTCAGAATATACAAACAAAAGAAAGCGAAATATCTTTTTTGCGAAGAGGACGAGTAAGCGAAAGCAAAAGAAGCAGCAAAAAAAACTTGGGTTAAATAGAAACGTAAAAAAGGCAAAATATGATACATGATTGCAAGCAGAAACGGCAACACATACAATAACAGATTTTAATATAAGTATACATATAAACAATCAAGCGATAGAGCGCGTCGCTAAATTTAAATATCTTGGCTATTGGTTGGAAGAAAATTGGACTTGCGAGAAGAGAATTCGATGCCGAATTGAAATGGCTAGAAATGCTTTTTTTGAAATTCGCAAGATCCTTACATGTCGACTTAAAAGTTAAACTCCGAATCCGGTTTTTTGAAATGCTATGTTTTTTCATTGCTTTTGTATGGTGTTGCATGGACGTTAAAAACACTCCACCTTAACTAATTGGAATCTTTCGAGACGCACATTGAAAATATTTTGGTGCGAAAGGGTA
This sequence comes from Anastrepha fraterculus, assembly GCA_037575425.1. NCBI lineage: Eukaryota > Metazoa > Arthropoda > Insecta > Diptera > Tephritidae > Anastrepha > Anastrepha fraterculus. Next base: position 59,797 of record JAYXIM010002695.1, read on the forward strand.
ACAAAAAAGGATATATTGGCTAGAGTGGATGAGAACTGCTACATATTGCTTATTTTGGGCACTTTATACGTGGTGTTAAATATGTAGTACTGCGCCTGATACTGCAAGGAAAATTGGAGGGAAAAATAGGAATGGGACGAAAGCAACTATCGGGGTAAAGAAATATTCGCAACTAGATTTGGCTTACAACAATCGGTGACCTTGCGCACACAGCTCGAAACCGTGAACAATTTGCTGAAATAGTTCACAATATTACATAATTTTATTATTTTGTAACAAGGGGCGAATCCGGTGAATACGGTGGCTGAGGCATAACGGTGTTGTTTTTGGCCAAATAATCTCTCACAAGCAAAGATGAGTGAGCAGGCTGTTCCACATTACCGGGCGTTTTCTTCATATTGCTTCACGCAAACGGGGCTTACCTTCAAGGTAATACTCCTTATTTATCGTACAAACTTGTGGTAAGAATTCCGCCATGGTAATCGAAGGAAACATTGAGCAAATTCTTGAAATTTGATCGAACTTGGCGCGCTTTTTTGGACTTTGATTTCGTTGCCATAACCATATACCCATGATTCATCACTAGTTATATCCCTTTAGCAAATCTGGATCATCGTTGACGTCATTCAACAATTCCTGAGCGATGCTCATGCGACATTGTTTTGGGTCAAAATTCAGCAATTTCGGAATGAGCTTCGTTGCCACACGCTTCATGCCCAAAATTACCGAAATGATTGCATGACATGAGCCAACGGATATGCCTACATTCTCAGCAACTTCTCTAATTGCGATTCGACGATTCTCCATAACAATTTTCTTCACTTCCTAAACATTTTCATCGGTTGTTGATGTGCTGGGGCATCCAGAGCGAACGTTGTCATTCACATCTTCTCGACCTTCTGTGAAAAGCTTGTACCACTTGTAAACGTTTTTTCGACACAGAGTACTCTCACCGTATGCCCCTGTCAACATTTGAAGTTTTTTTGAGCACTTAATTTCATTTGTTACACAAAATTTGATGCAACTTTTTTGATCCATTTTTTTTCGTTAGCAGAAAATCGCCGAACACGCAAAACACTTATCTCATTTATGTCTCTCACAAACAAAATAAATATTCTATTTTGCTAAAACCGTGAACATATCTTCAAGACGGGTGTACCAGCATAAAAAATAATAAAAATCGAAATTCGAATTTGAAAAGTACCCTTATTTTTTTAACAAACCTCGTACATATCTTTTTACTATTATAGATAAAAAATAAAAAAAAATAAATAATTGGCACGTACACTTCTGTTAGGTGTTTGGCCGAGCTCCTCCTCCTATTTGTGGTGTGCGTCTTGATGTTGTTCCACAAATGGAGGGACCTACAGTTTCAAGCCGACTCCGAACGGCAGATATTTTTATGAGGAGCTTTTTCATGGCATTACTATTATAGATAGGTTTAATTAATTTTTACCTTCGCCTTTTCATATAATTATTTGCATTCTTATCTGTTGCTTTATTCTTTTCTTCATCTATGTACCTATTCACATTTACCTCCATTCATGTGTTAATCTTAATCGGAATTCTTTAATTCAACTTTATAATAATAATACTTTATAAGTATCGCTTTATATGTATTAAGCTAATTTGAAATTGAAAAACATTTTCATCACTTCAGCATCAAAATATCTTTGATATGTCATTCTTTATATGATAGAAATATAGTTAGCCGTAAAAGACGTTAGATATTTATATATAAAAATTAAATTATTGATTAAATTTGTTTAAGTTGAAAAAGCTTATAAATTGCACTTACCTTATATGATCCAAGATTCTTCACAGAACAACCCAATTTAACATTTCGCCCAGCAGGTACAGTTACATTTTCGATGTATTCAGTAAATTCGGGTTCTTCAACAACAGCTAAAATAAAATTATAAGGTTTTTATGAACAAGTGCGTACATAGAGCCGTTAAGAGAATACTCGGGGCCGGGACTAAAAAAGTCACGGCCCTATACTTAAATTTTATTGAATGAGGAGCATGAGGTCAAATAAAGGTGTTGACTGTAGGATTTCTTTAACGTCTGTATATGGAAGGAATAATCAGCATCGAAGGGACATATACGAGTATACATATCAGTGCAAAAAGTAAAAATAATGAAAGTTTATTTCTAAAATGAAATTATTTATTTTTATTAAACTGTTAAATAGCTGATGCGATACAAAATCACACTTTCATGTTAAGGGTAATTAATTTAGAGATATGGGATTTTAAATTGAAATAATACAACGAAAATTCAAATTGTATAGATAATGTTTATCATTTTTGTGTAGAACCATTCATGACATTTATTTTTGTTTTTAAGATAATCCTTTTCAAATGTTGGTCGCAACTTCGCCGTAATTCAGCCATCCGTAAACACCAATTTTGAATGACTCGAAGGAGGCATTCGGTTGGTATATAACTTTTAATAATATAACTCATGAATAACTTTAGTAATGTTCCAATGCCCCAATCGAAGGTGGTTTATTGGTTTATCTACAAAGCATTTAGACTTTACATACCCCCACAATTAAAAGTCCAAAGGCGTGATATAACGGTCTTGGTGGCCAATCTACTGGTTCGAGACGAGAGATAAATTGCTCACCGAAACGACGACGACGCAGTAAATCCAGCCCGATCACGGGCTTCGATTTCCAGTATCAAAAAGTGGTTTATCATGGTGCCGATGATTCTTCGAGCCCATAGGCCCCACCAAACGGTTGTTTTCAATGGATGTAATGGCTGTTCTTGAATGGCTTCGAGTTGCCATTAAGCCAAAAATGAGTCTCAATTATGAACACCATAAGTTGGCCTGAGTGCGCGATGAACACTTTTCCCAGAGCGTCGATATTCGTAATACAATTGTACGATTTGCAAACGTTGTTGAGAGTAGTCTCGCGTGATCTAACAAAACAAAACTGTATTGGGAAAAGTACTTCTAATCTGATCGCCCTTTATATATATATGTATGTATATGTATTCTTGCTTTCTGGGCGGCAAAGTGTTTTGTAATCGTAATATCATCAAAATCCAACTGTTTTGACAGGGGTGCACCGATATAAATAAAAGCTAGCCCTGAGGTACGCTTTTGTTTAGAGCACGAGCGATAAAGGTTCTTTACTCTGGTAGGCTCATTGAAGGAACTTTCAGCACTAGCTATAATAAGAAGTATTGCGCAAAATATTCGCAAAGCGATGCAAACGTTCGAAAAAATTTTCCCTAAATTTCGAGAAGAAATTGCATTCAGTAAACAAATCGTAGAAGATGCGGTTCGAAATAAGCTTTGTAGATATGTTTCACATGAATTAATTCTTCTCAATTTAGGAGACTTCGAATCTCATCCTAATCCATTTTTTCGAATTGCCATAGAACATGAAATCGATTAGAACTTTCTGCATCAACCGAATCAATGATCAGTAAAAAAGTATTTTTTTTTAATTGGTTTCGTCACAACAATAATTGATTTGCGTTCCTTTACGGGGAAAAATTGTATATAGTTTTTTCCTTGGGGAAGGAAATGATGAAGATGCCCAAACTTCTAGTCCTGTGGCAACTGTTTTGTATTCCAGTAAAATGCAACCTCATTGATTTTGGATTAGCTGCAAATCGTACATAGAGTAAATCTTTAAGATTTTGAGATTTAACATCAATGATGATGTCTCTAATTTGAAAAATTATGTTACTTTAGTTAGTCCACGGTTAAGTTCGAATTTTCGATGCATATTTTTAATTTAATTTAAAAATATTTCCATACAGCGTAATATGCCCACTTCAATGCATATATACATCCTGTCTAAGAAGAGCGGCCGCCAAAACTTCGACCAATTTGAATCTAACAAACTACATTGTATGGCTTTATAATATTTTTTTATACTCAATATATTTAATAATAATTAATGTATAGTCACCACCATTAGCTATAAAGACTGCAGATATTTGAGTCATACTTTGTGTTAATTTCTGCGCACGTTGTGGAAGTAATCGGCTCCAAATAAGCCGAATTTGCGTTGATAACTGTTTTAGCGTCCATATTTGTTTTGCTTTGAGTTTTTGCTTAATTATTGCTCAAACATTTTCAATAGGTTGGAGCTGTCGCAAACTTGAACTCTTAACTGGATGGTTAACAGGTCGTTGAAGTTGTCTATTATCTGATATAATAGATCAGGACCGACTTATGTAACTATGGGCCCAAAAGGAAGATTCATCCATTTGTCTTAACCAATGCAAGTATTTCTTGTGATAATGAGAGCAGCGGTTTTTTCAATATGCTTCGAAATTTGAGGGCTTCCCTATTGGGTACATTATCACCACTTTTCCTTAAGGGGGGGTAGGGTTTCAAAATCGAAATTTTTTTTCTTCACTCATCTTATAGTAAATCATTTCAAGAATGTTGTGTCAAAATTTTAAGTGGATCGGAGCAGAACTCTCAAAGTTATAGCCTTTGTAGGCACTCTACCTCGAATGCGTAGCATCGATAATTTCTCAGAGTCATTTTTTCAAACGCGTTTTCCCCGAAACGACTTCTTAAAAGTCGGTGCCAATCACAACTCCGAAACTATTCAACCGATTCTTTTCAAATTTGGCACACGTTTTCTAAATCAAAAATACCTCCCCCCTACACTGTTTTTTTTTTATTTTTTTTTTTTAAGGTTGTTTTTCACTTACAAATATGGCGAAATTTTTCGCCAAAAATGCTCGTTTTACGTTTTTTTGCCGCCAAAACTACAAAAATTAAAAAAAAAACTTTTTATTTATGTAGGGGGGAGCATTACGTCATACTTTAACTGAAAAAAATTCAACTTTTTTAGTTTCAGATGATTCTACGACGAATGCCGATTGGCACCGCAGAGCACCTTTCGAAAAACATATCTCCAAAAAAACTCTGTCGAGGGCTTATTTGTCAATATTTTATTTTTATTTTATTTTTAAAAACTTCTAGAAAAGATGTACAATAACATGTAACTGATTTTATTAAAGTATCTTAAGCCATATTTCTGTAAAAAATTCACAAAAAAAGTGTTTTTTTTTTAGCGCTAAACCCTACCTCCCCCTTAAAACTGCTTCAGCTTCACGCAATGATAATTTGGACATTTATGGACCTTTAGTTGGAATGATCCATTTTTAAAACGACTGATAACTGGCAATGAAAAATGGGTTATTTACAACAATATCAAGCGGAAAAGATCGTGGAGCAGGCCAGGTGAACCTACTCAATTAACATCAAAAGCTGGTATTCATCAAAAGAAGGTTTTGTTATTAGTTTGGTGGGATTACAAAGGAATTGTCTACTTTGAACTCTTACCACCCAACCCAACGATCAATTCGGATGTCTACATTGAACAACTAACTAAATTAAACAATGCAGTTGAAGAAAAGCGACCCGAATTGACAAATCGAAAAAGTATTGTATTCCATCATGACAATGCAAGGCCACACACATCTTTGACCACTCGGCAAAACTTATTGGAGCTTGGTTAGGATGTTTTGCCACATGCACCATAAAGTCCTGACCAATCACCATCTGATTACTTTTTGTTTCGATCTTAACAAAACTCTTTGAATGGTAAAAATTTTAATAATGATGATGATGTAAAATCGTACCTGATTCTTTTTTTGCTAATAAAAACCAGAAGTGTTATGAACGTGGGATTATTATGCTGCCTGAAAGATGGCAAAAGTTCATTGATCAAAATGGGCAATACATTACAGAATAAAGTTATTTAGTTCCATGAAAAAGTTTTCTTTGATTTTCTAAAAAAAATCTGCAATTACTTAGTTGCCAACCCAATACATGCACACATATATATGTATATATTGGGTATGGGAATAAGTTTTCGTCCTTTCTTAGCCAAAGTTACGAATTATTTAAACAATTAAATTATGTGAAGTATGTGCCATTGGAAGCTACAAGCTACAGCTTTACTCCATCTTTCAGGCAGCATACGGATTCCTCTGACGAAAAATTCGAGTTCTTTTGACTTGATCCATTCATTGAGACAGTTTGCGATGCTCTCGTAAGAAGTGAAAAGTGGTTTCTGATCTGTTTTTGAAATAAGTGTTATAAATATAAAACGCAATAATAAAGGCTTGTAGTTCTTACTTAAGTGATGTTTAGAGTATTGGTAGTTTTATAGAAACACATTTGGAATGTGTTCAGTAAAATATTCAATAAGCAACATTAACTAGAAGCTATGAAAAAATATTGCGAAGTTTGTTTTTAATAGTAAAAATGTTCGAGATCAAGCTCGCCAAAGACGAAAGTTTTGTGTGCGGCAATTATATTTAGGTCGACAAAAGCATGGGTTTCAATGCTAAAATTTACAAATGAAGTTGAACCAAATCAAATTAAATTAAAGACGGGGGTGCTCAATTCCTAATGTTAAAAAGCGCTGAAAATAGAACATTGAGCTATTTGAAACTTTCCCGTGCTTCAATACCGTCCTCATTTCATATATTTCAGTATTGTTCTAGTTTTGACAGTTATCGAAGCCAAGCAAGCAAAGCCAGCCTGCATTGGACCAGCTACCTTTAGACTTAACTTAGTTTTCGTAGAGATTATTACTCTCTACTCACTTTACTAAGCACGTCGCCATGATTGCGCCAGCCATACCAATTTTTCATCGTAGAGGTTAACAACGCATTGTTTGGTTCATTTGTTTGCTTTGCCTTTATTTTCGACAGTTCGCTTTGAAATGTTACCATATCTTTTACATTTGTATGAAATATCACTTTTCCATGGCATATTTGGGGGAGTTTTATTCGAAACAGGTGACAAAATGGCTCTGGCCCTCTTTGCCCTTAGATACTTCATTTAGGAATCTAAAACCTGCAGCTTTCTAAGTCCTTCGCGTCAAGTTGAGTTTAGGCTAACGAGAAACACGTATTGCTGGTATTGTAGGTTGGTCTAAGTTAAGTAAAATTATGTCTATGTCTTGGCTAACGCAGGTTTATATATTTAATTGTTATTTACATATAAGTACATATGCTTGAAACATTTATGAACACTCGATATTCTGTGCGTACATTCATACATACATTTACTGATACAAATGTACAGTTTGGAATTGTGGCTGTCGGGGAATTCTCCAATCACTCATCTAATATTGCCGGTAGAGACAGACCGGATGGGGATTTATTACTCCTCTGCAAACTTCCCAGATTTTTTTAAGAGTCTAGGTCGCCGATGATGCCTATGGTGACCACATGCCGTTTTCATGCCAGATTGTGCCCCTTAATTAGTCTTGTCAGTGCTCTAACCCACTTCGCCTCTATCTGAGAAGTAATTTTGCTAAAACCCTGCCAGGCCTTTTGAGGAAATTTTTATTTATATTTAAGGTTTTAATAGTGCACCTTTTTGTTAGTGCAAACTTTGACAGACCCAACTGTTCCCGTTATGCTTGGTCCTAAGATTGCCTCTGGCCCAATTGTACGCTCCAAAAACCGCAGTTCACTAATTCATCAGGCGGTTCGTTATATTTGGAGAGGTGTGAGGTTTCTAAGGCCTTTGTTGTTGTTGAAGTGGTTGGGAATTTCAACTAAAAAAATCCTAAATAGCGACTAGCGCCGTTTCGTGTGATGTCTTTTAGTTTTGTTTGTTTGAGTCAGATCAATTTCGTGCGATCCAAGTATAGCAGCAAACTTTTTATCTCTATGTCGGAGATTTCATTAAGTTGCTGTAGGAAAGAATTACCGAAAGAGCGAAGTCTTGCTCTAGCTAGACCTGGACATTCGCATAAATAGGGGAAAATACTCTATTTTACCACCTTCACCTGGCAGTTTCTGCAGGGAAGGAAGGTTAAGAGTGGCTGCATGATTCCGTACCTTCCAGTGACCTGCAAGCGTTGCAGTGATACGTGGGATGTTTGGCCGAGATTATCCTAACAGGTAATTCGTCCTCTGGATGTTGTACGACAGCCATGTTTTTCTTGTTGTAGTACATGTAGTTAATTGCTTCCATTTTATTTTGGCTAAAGGATAGTAGTGTGACGCACTGGATTTTTTTATTGCGTTGAGTGGGGTAGCAACTGCTTTGTTATTGTTATGTCTAGTGGCAAGCCCTTTCTTGGTAGCTCATCTGCTGTTTCATTACCTTCTATTATTCCTATGACCGGGAACCCATATCAGAGTAATTTGAAGCAAATGACTAAGCAATTCCAGTTCCTCTCTACACTGTAAAACTAGTTTGAATGAAATTGAATTGGAATCTAGTCCTTCAAAGCTGCTTGACTGTCTGAAAAGATAGCTGATTTGCATGCTTCTCTGCTTGCCAATAGTTCTGCATGAAGCACGCTGGCATAGAGGCACGCTAAGCTTTTTAGAGCAGCTTGGCTGTCACTACAGACTCTGATTTTAAGTCCTTGCCACCTTTCGCCAATTATCCGGTCTTTTGGCTTAAGTATTGCAAGGGCTTACAATTGAAAGACCGTTCTTATCATATCTATAGCATCTGAAGTTACATACTGTCCGAATACCATCCCGCTACAGTACGATTTTCAGTCTTCAAGACGTCGGTGTGGAAATTTCTTACTGAACTCCTCCAGACTGTCTGAATCTCTAGACCACTCCCTTGTAGGAAAGCTAAATTAATTTTTAACTTCTTGTAGTACTTTAAATAGTCTGGCGCACTCTTTTCTGTATTTTTTAATATAGCAGCTGCCCAGCCGAATTGGTTGGTATACGACTTCTTCTTCTTCTTAATTGGCGCGACATACGCGATTTTGACCAAGTTTATCAAAGCACGCCAGTCGTTTCTTTTGTGGTGCTAACCGGCGCCAGTTGGACACACCAAGTCAAGCCAAGTCCTTCTCAACGTAGACTTCTTTTCTTACTCTGCTACTATCAGCTGGTACCGCATTGAATACTTTCAGAGCCAGAGCATTTGTATCCATTCGGGCGACATGACCCAGCCAACGTAGCCGCTGGATTTTTATTCGCTGCGCTATATCTATGTCGTCGTAAAGCTCATCGTTCCATCGCCTGCGATATTCGCCTTTGCCAACCTGCAAAGGTCCAAAAATCTTTCTCTCAAACACTCCAAGCGCCGCTTCATCGGATGTTGTCATCGCACACGCTTCTGCGCTATACGTTAGGACGGGCATGATGAGAGCCTTCTAGAGTGTTAGTTTTATTCGCGGAGAGAGGACTTTACTACTTAATTACCTACTTAGTCCAAAGTAGAACTTGTTGGCAATAGAGATTCTACGTTGGATTTCCAGGCTGGCATTGTTATTGGTTTTAATGCTGGTTCCTAAATAAACGAAGTCTTTAACAAGCTCGAAATCATAACTGTCAACAGTGATGTGAGTGCCGATACGCGAGTGTGCCGAATGTTTGTTTGATGGCAGGAGGTACTTCGTTTTGTCCTCGTTCACCACCATACCCATTTCCTTTGCCTCTTTATCCAGTTTAGAAAAGGCAAAACTAACAGCGCGCTTGTTAAGACCGATGATGTTAATATAATATCATCGGTATACGCCAACAATTGTATGATCTTTATAGAAAACTATGCCTGAGCGATTAAGTTCTGCGGCTCGTACGATCCCTTCCAACATCAGGTTAAAGAAGTCACACGACAGCGAGTCACCCTGTCTGAAATCTCGTTTGGTATCAAAGGGTTCGGAGAGGACCTTCTCAATTCTGACGGCGCTGCTGGCGTTGAGCAACGTCATCTAACATAGCCGTATTAGTTTTGCGCGATACCAAATTCAGACATCGCGGCCTACAGGCAACTCCAAGATTTGGCGTATTGTAAATATCTGGTCGATTGTGGACTTTCTATCTATCTATCAATCTAAAGCCACACTGATAAGGTGCAATCAGTTGGTTGATGGTGGGCTTCAGCTTTTAACACAATACGCTCGCTAGAATCTTATAGGCGATATTTAGGAGACTAATCCCGCGATAATTAGCACAGATTGCAGGATCACCGTTCTTATGGATTCACCGTTCAGAATTACGTTGGTTCGAATCTCCGTGAAACACCAAAATGAAAAAAAGTTGTTTCTAATAGCAGGCGTCCCTCGGCAGGCAATTCAAACCTGACCTTCGGAGTCGGCTTGAAACTGTAGATCCCTCCATATGTGGAGCAACATCAAGACGCACACCACAAATAGGAGGAGGAGCTCGGCTAAACACCCAAACAGGGTGTAAGCGTCAATTATATATATATATATATACCATACATACCTTCTGCTCAAATATGAACGAGACGTTATCAATAAAACGGTCCGCGGGTGACATATGGCAAAAATAAATTTTTTGTTCTTTGGTAGGACTGTTATAAGCTTACATGGCAAATTTCAGCGTGATATGTCACATAGTTTGTTTTCTGTGCTACTGTAAACAAGTCAAGCTCGAGTGTGTTCTTCAAATTCTCTTTTATGACTTCAATTGTCTCAAAATGTTTTCCACGGAGCGGCAACTTGAGCTTGGGAAACAGGAAAAAGTCACATGGAGCCATATCAGGCGAATACGGTGCTTGCGAAACGATATTAACATTATTTTTGTTCAAATAATCGCGAACAAGACGTGATGTGTGAGCTGGTGCATTATCGTGATGCAAGAACCATGACTTGTTGTCCCACAATTCCTTCCTTTTAAGACGAATGTTCTCGCGCAAACGCTTTAAAACGTCTAAATAATATTCAGCGTTAACCGATTTTGCGATTTGTGCGATTTTCAAGCACAATTTCCTTTACTTTTCCGATGTTTTCGTCGTTTACTGATGTTGCTGGACGACGCTCATGATGCAAGTTTTCAACCCTCTTTGAACGAATTGTACCACTGGAAAACACGTGCACGCGATAGAGCAGAGTCCCCATAGGTTGTCTGCAACATTTTTAAGGCGTCTGAAGCCTAAAATTTGTTGGAATAACAAAATTTCAAACAAATTCTTTGTTCAACTTGAATTTCCATCGATAAATTCGAAGAACACACTCGAGCTTGACTTGTTTACAGTAACACAGAAAACAAACTATGTGACATATCACGCTGAAATTTGCCATGTAAGCTTATAACAGTCCTACCAAACAACAAAAAAATTATTTTTGCCATATGTCATCCGCGGACCGTTTTATTGATAACGTCTCGTTTATATTTGAGCAGAAGGTATGTACAATACAAAACTTATACTTATAATATGTAACTACAGGTATTTTATTGATAATCAATAAGGTACTTGTATTAAGGTACTGCAAGCTTCAGTGAAATGCTTTGTTGCAGTTGAACCATTGTTGAATAAAGGAAATGAGAACAACGAATTATCCATAAGGTGTCCATGCGACACACTATTCTGGACACTTCGGTGCGATTCCTTCCGGGTTCGATCTTTTGTAGTAATGCTCGTAGATAATCCATTGTTGCTTACGTTCGTTGAGAACTTCTTCGGATTTTTGATTACCTTTTACCACAACATGACTAGGAATCCACAATATCTTTAATTTGTTTGCATGTTTGTTGGCATATCCCGAGTGGTTTTTATTGCAGCTAAAAAGGGAACTAAGTAAACATATTTTATTTCTTACTTGTTTTATTTAATAAGTTCAAATATATTGCATACGAGTACTAGGCTTAACTATGACCAAAAACGGTTAGAAAAACAGAGCCTATCGAAATTGGTAATTTAATTCGGTTTTAAAAAGAGTGTCGCATCCACGTGCGGTGGTTTGTTAGAGACTGAGGTGTGTGATGATGATATCACGTTACATAAACTCATTAATTTATAATGAAACGAACACTCACTCTTCCGACCATATACATATATACATAAGTGCATAAACAAAATGCATGTGTGCGCTACTAAGCAAACAACCGTGCACTGAAACACTGAACTAGTCAAAAAAATACTACTTTATAACGAGAATTTCTTGACTGAAATCGAACTACTGCGAAAAAGACTACATTTGTACCGATTATAGAACGATTGATTCGCCTCTATTTTATTTGGCTTAAACCTTTTAGTTTACTATTATTTGAATACGTTGTAAACTTTTAACACGAATTTACGATATTAAGTATGCAATTAAAACTATATCGCCTCTTCGCCAAAAACATTTAATATTAATGAGAACGATCAAGAAATATTATTTATTGTACTTGAAATTCTTTATTTTTCATCATACGTAATGAAAAATTCTTTTATTTAATCTTAGGTAATATATATGAAATTTCGAATTTTTTATGTATTTATTTTTCCCTCCTTTCAATACTTAGAAACTGTAATACTAATATCATTAGCAAATCTAAGACTGCTAAATAAAACTGTGTAATATTTTACGGCGACCGCCGTAGCCGAATGGGTTGGTGCGTGACTACCATTCGCAATTCACAGATAGAACGTCGGTTCGAATCTCGGTGAAACATCAAAATTAAGAAAAACATTTTTCTAATAGCGGTCGCCCCTCGGCAGGCAATGGCAAACCTCCGAGTGTATTTCTGCCATGAAAAAGCTCCTCATAAAAATATAAAAATATCTGCCGTTCGGAGTCGGCTTAAAACTGTAGGTCCCTCCATTTGTGGAACAACACCAAGACGCACACCACAAATAAGGAGGAGGAGCTCGGCCAAACACCCAAAAAGGGTGTACGCGCCAATTATATATATATATAATATTTTAAATTATACTTAATAAACGTTTTTTTATTGTTTCTTCATGAATATATTTCATTTTTAAAAAGGGTAATAATTTTTATTCTAAAAGTAGTAGTTTTGGACTAGTATTTTTTTGTCTATTTTGGATTAGTATGAGACTGGTATATGGAATATCTGACTGAAATCTCGAATTCATATCATGTGGGCCATCGCCATGTAAAAAATACCAGTTGCCTGTATGGAAGAAAGACAATTGCCGGACTAGTTGTGTCTGCGACTCATACGCAAACTAGTTGTGAGGTAATTTACACCTAGTGCATTTGACTACAGCCATACATATTTTATATTACATGTATGTATATATGCAGTATATTTATTTATTTTAGTTACGTCCTGTAAATATCGGGTGTTTCTTAAGAGCTTAAAATGATAATACAAAGCAAAAATTTTGTTGGAATGAATTTTTTTAATATAATCTGGTAGATAATATCATTACATTTATTTTTTGAATATGATATCCGGCATATGTCCGCCGCTGCTACGAGTGACATGACCCATTGGGTTAGTCCAATTTTTAACTTTTTTCCCAATAAATCTAAATGATCCCAATCAGCAAAAATACGATGCAAATGATGGTCATTTGGCTTCGATTCCTGAGCGAGCAATATTTGATAGGCACGTAAGCCGGCGGTCGTCGCAGCCGAATGGGTTGGTGCGTGACTACCATTCGGGAGCACATATGTTCGAATCTCCGTGCATGCAACAGCAAAATGATAGAACAAGTTTTTCTAATAGCTTCTCATAAAAATCAATTTGCCGTTCGGAGTCGGCTCAAAACTGTAGGAATAGAAACAACAGGAAGATGTACACCACAAATAGGAGGAGGAGCTCAGCCAAACACCTAACAGAAGTGTATGCGCCAATTATTTATTTATTTATTTAATTTGAGATTCCTACGTAAAATTTTCCACGAACTCGAAGGACAAAGACCACCTAGTTGGGAACGACGACGTATCGACATTCGGCGTCTTCTTCAGAACGTCGTGCTATCAACTTCGAGAACATATTGTTTTTCTTTGGAAGCGTTGTTCTGCCGTTAAACATTTTATAACCGCTTGCCAAATCTTATAACTTAGACAGACGGCACCGTTAATTGGAATTACCGGCGCAGTTAATGCTTAAAAATTGTAGTGCGATAGACGATTATTACGCAGATTAGTGAACAGCAGATTTGTTTATTGGATAGCTTTGTCAGTAAAAGATGGATCGCAAGCGGCAAATACGCGTATTAGTTGCTCTGATACTATTTCTCAAACTGCCCCGCCATATCCTTTTTGAGAGCAATACCATTGTATATGTGGACACTTCTTTTTGCCCTCCACAAATCACTTTCGCGTTCTCTCCATTTGAGCGCCTGCTCCTCCCTCTCCGTCCAGGTTGAACGGTTCTTTATGCTTGCCATCTGAAATTGGGAAACGCATTTTTATACTTAAAAATAAAACGAAAGTGCTATAAAATACTTACTCCTGTTCAGAACATCATATTGTTCCAGAATTTTAATGCTGCAATGCTATTTTTTTGTCTTGTTATTCGCTTTAAGATTTTCATTATTTTTGAATCATAATTGAATCATATTGCAATTCTTTGGCAATTTTGCCAATAAGTCTAGTTGTCAGTCCACAGTAATTGCACCTAATTCATGAGATAAATCCGAATGAAGTCGTTAATCCCGATTAACGCCACCGTCTGTCTAGGCTATTACTTAATATAAATGTCAACACAGTTTGCCATTCTCAGCTGTCAAACCATTGTTATTGATATCGATAGTTCTCATGCAGCTAAAAAAACACCCGATACGTACAAATGGAAGTTTATAAATGTACAGCTACATATTTATTAACTGCGTAATTGGACTTATAACTGGTCAATGATTCAGTGGTCAAGAATTTCGAAAACACTTGCAATAAAACGGAAGCGGAGGCGAAGGCGAGGGCAACGGTACATCAAATCAATGCCGATTAAGTTGGGATTGCGGTACGGACATTTTAACATTGTTATACTTAGTAAGAAGAATTTTTTTTCATTAGTAGTCGCTATGGTCGACTACTAACGCGACTCATTAATTGGATACGGATGGTCGCTCCGTATTTTTTATTCTTTGTTGCTGTTATCATGTGCCTGTGGGATGGAACCCGTGTACATGCAGCCGGGGCTTGACTACAACAACCTTCTGATTATTTTCTTAAGGTGTTTGGCTAGAGTTAAGACCTATATATTATGAATTCGAATATCGGTAAAACGCAGCAATGATAGAATACAAGATTTCGCCCATCAAAGGGTGCAGTTGCGATAGAGAAATTTGAAAATGTGAGCAAAAATTCCAGAAGAAGAAATACCTAAACAAGTGTGAGGGCACACACTCAGTGATTCTGTCAAATTCAGCATAGTGAAGAACATTTTTTCCATATAATTTTTGCCGCTGGTGTTGGTGGCGCAAAATTAATCACCCAATATTATTTTATTAACACGTTCGCGGACACTAAAAATTTCAGGGAGCTGCAAAAATAGACAGGCAATTATTTTTGAAACTAGTTGTAATATCCAAATTCTGGTTATACATACATATATATAAGAGTAGTCAAAACATCGTATAATATTTTAACTGTTATATGAAAGTACGTAATGAATCAAGTGGTCATTACTTTGAAATGTATATTAAGTACAAAAACTTAAAGTTACATAAAATTAAATGAACAAACCGTGGCTTTAAAATTTGAATGCTGTAGCATTCATGTCATTTTGCATCGCTATAAAAATGAATGCTATAGCATTCACGTTCGCGAACGTGTTAATAAATTTTTTACTAAATACAAAATATAATTTTAAGTGATGGACATTTTTATTTTGACCTTTACGTGCTCCATTGCTTGTCTGTTTGTGTACTACAGCCGTCTTGTTTACAAGTATCAAATATGATTGCGAAAATAATATATAATCCGATAGCGTGATTGATTTTGCCCCACTTTGTTTCGGAAGTTTTTTACGAGCTTGGGAACTTAAAAGGATAATATAAAATAGAAATACTGTTGGAGTGATTTTTTTTTGTATATTATAATCTAAAGAAAATTTCATGGCATTTATTTTGTAATATGATATCCGGCATATCGCACCCTACATACAAAAGGGTCACAACTCAAAATTTTCCACACTCGAGCTTGACTTGTTTACAGTAGCACAGAAAACAAAGTATGTGACATATCACGCTGAAATTTGCCATGTAAGCTTATAACAGTCCTACCAAAAAACAAAAAATTTATTTTTGCCATATGTCATCCGCGGACCGTTTTACTGATAACGTCTCGTTCATATTTGAGCAGAACGTACATTTTGAGTTGTGACCCTTTTGTATTTAGGGTGCGATATGTCCGCCGCGACTATGAGTTACATGGAGTTACAGATTTATTTTTTCATAGAAAAGTTCCCTTATTTGGAAGCGTTGTTAAACGTTTCATGATGACTTGCCGAACCTTACTGAACAGAAATGTTAAAACGGTTTGACAACCACTCCCAGCTTTCAAACCATAGTATCGGTAACTATTGTTCTCGTACAGCTAAAAAACACCCGATATAAGCGCAGAGGGTGAGTTTCAAATCTCGTGAAACTCTTTATCGTGTGTGCAGAGCGGTTATGCTTATTCTTCTTTTGAAAAGTATCAGATTTGTGGACATTCAAGACCGGGGCTTCTTGAGCGCTTTTTATCCAGAACTCGGGATTAGGTACCTGTGGCTGGAAAGTAAAAACCCTCAAACAACTAAAGCAAAAAGGTAGGTATATTTACTTGTTATGGATATTGCGCACAGTTACTGAAGGTTCTCAATACTAGTATAAAAAGCGTCTGTTTTACTACTTGCTACTATAATATTTGTTTCTTTTATTTCTTGTGCTAACCGGCGCCAGTTGGAAACACCACGTGAAGCCAAGTCGTTTCGCTACCACTACCTGGCACCGCATCAAATACTTTCAGCCAATGAAGCCGCTGAATCTTTATTCGTTGTGCTATGTCTGCCCATGTCGTCGTAAAGCTGATACAGCTCATTGTTCCGTCGCTACGCGATACCGCGGTAACTGGCCTGCCTACTGCTAAGTAATTGTCTGAAATAAATCAGTAGGAGCAAATTTTGCCACCAGACCTTAGCAGAGTTATATAAAATATTTGTATTATTAAAATCAATAAAAAATTTGTATAATTTGCTACTCGGCTGGTAAAAATAATCGTGTGCAGAAAATCTTGAAACAGTCTCCCAAACAGTTTCCAAAACAAACAATTTCCAAACGTCTGAGCAACGACTCATTGGACGCGTGTGTGAATACGTGTGAAATGAGTGGGCAGAATTTTACTGCCGAATACCCGGAGTCGTGGCAGACGAAGTTACTCTCACAATTTTGCTTGGGATGATTAAACTTTCAATTGACTTCGAATAGTAGTTAGTATTCACCGAATTTTCTAAAATTCGTTCCACCGCAGTTCAGAACCAAATTTTAACGCGAATTAAGCCGAATTTCTATAATTAAAAATAAAAAACTATCACTCATATATACAGCCGAATACGAGTATCTAAGTTATGGTAAAATAAGTAAATTATCTTGAAAAGATGGGTATTTTTTATTGTATGTAAATTATTAAAAGTAAAAAAGGTTCGAAGTAATTCAAGTTCTTTAATCAAATCTGCATTTTTCGGAGTTTGTAATCTTATTAACTTCTAACTACCCTTAATTGCTCTTATTTTTTTCTACATTACGTTTTTAAGCCCTCATCGCTGTTTTAAAAAGTACACAGTACTTAAAATACGACATGAAGTGAATAAGTGAAAGGTCTGAAAGTCTTCTGTGCCCTCTGCTCATTGCATCAAATTAAGATGGAGCTGGGTTTGGCTGAGCTTACGACATTTCGTCCGGCGCATCCGGCTGAGATGTCTACGCCTTCTCCTCGCTATAGCATCACATTTGAGAAAAAGGTGTGTTGGAATTTCCGGGATTGGTCGCACAAAGGTCAGAGGTCACTGGATCATATTCCAAACCTGTGTAGATGGCTGCGTAATCTACAGTGACTTACGAGATTACCATTGAGCATTCTCAATTTCTTCGTATTAATAACGAGACAGCAGCCTTAAATAGAAAAAGGCTTCCAGATCTCTTACTCTATGACTTGTTCTCATTTTTCTATCTCCTTATATTGGTAACTTTCGGTTCAGAATCTGAGATGTTTCTGATCCGGGTGTGGTTTTGATTAAAAACTTCTGTTTCAAAGCCGAATAAGCTGTATTATAGCAAATGTTTATGAAGTTATGTATAATATAATTGTATCTTATAGCCTGTACGAATCCTGTGTTCCCAGACAATTAAAAAAATACACTAAAAATACTTTAATAAAAAATACACACAAATCATGTCATAAGCATTCCGCTTATAATTCGACTTCTCCTCCTTCTACACATTACGTTAAAAAACCTCCGTTAAAACTATGTAGCAGACCGTCATTCGGTTCTGAGCGAATTCGACAGAGTCGGCTGATATGCTAACGACACTTGGGATGCATTTAACAAAATTTATCTTGTGTTAGAGATATACGAAAAAAATCAACACAGCCAATGCTCATCCCATGGCAACGGTTTGTTTACAAATATGTACGTCGAATACAAATGTGCGAAAGTGCATACTTTTATTGTGCGTAATTTGAAGTGAGCTTTTGTTTAATTAAAATTGATATTTTTATCTAAATGAAGTGCGCGATTTTAAATTGTGATAGCGTAAAAACCGTAAGCAACCAATCTTTAAATTTTTTCGGCTTCCCACACATTCATATATAGCTATTGCACATTAAACTATTGCACTTGCATTTAACTCAAATAAAGTCGCGAAAGCTGCAGTTTATTTTTTTCCAAATTCCTCAATTTAATTTTATAATATTATAACATAAAACTTTTCACAATATCACAATTTGCTAACCACGTTGGTTTTTTGTTTTGTATTCAACTAACCACACTTTACACTTTCATTCACTTTTCCCGAGCAATGTGGCAGCCAAAGTTCCCCCCACAAGTAAACCTTGAAATCTATCATCTCTAGGATTGATAATATTGAGCAGTATAGTTTCGGCCCCGTTACAGTGAGCATTCATTCATTTTAATTTGTTCTTGTTTTAAATTGAAATATATTTTATTTAATAGAAGTAGCCGTTGGCTTCGAACCGGTAAAACTTATAACCCAGCTTATAAGCATCGATTCTGGTGTATTTTAGTGTCCGGCAAATACTGTAAATGTAAAAATGTTTGTCTTTTTACATTTCCTGTGTAAAACTCGAACAAAACATAAAATAATTAGTTTCTATTTAGTAATAAAACCTAAAAAAAATTCTTATGTTTATGTAGAGAACTATACCAACTGTAAATATCAAATATTTTACACTCATCATGAAACTGTCTTTTGTATAGCATTGGAAAAATATACTTCTAAGGTGCATTTATTATTTTAAAATGATGTTGTAATACCTAGGTATTTCTTGCCCAGAGTAAGTGTGGGAGTAACTACGTCCTAGACATATGTCAAATTTAGGGCACTTATTTAAGTGCCAATATATTTATTAAATTTTTGCTAGTTGTAATTGATCAGACCGACACAATTGCGCTTAACACATAGATCATCATGGACTGAAGACCTAGAAATTATAACCAACAATTTGCTTTTAAGCCTTATTTCACTTATTCAACAGCTATAAGCGTGCATTCATACAACTTTTTCTGCTATTTACAATTCTACAACTGCCAATATCCTTAAGGAGAATGCTCAAATGAAATCAAATGAAATAAATGAGTGCGCTACATACATATGCACATATGTTACACGCCAATTGTAACTAAAAATATTGCTATCCTTATAGCATCGATACCGCATCTTATCACCTCCATAGCTGTGCTCTCTAATGGCCACAAGCAGCATTAAGGGGTCCTCTGAAAAGTGAAGGAATTAAAAAGAGTCGAAGAATATTTTTAAAAATCAAATCACGTCTCCTTATACAAATACATACATATGTATGTATGTACATGTATGTGGGTGTATATATATGTGAGTCTCTTCGAATACTTTGAGGGTGAAATGAAAACCCCATGAGCAGTTGCGGTTGTGTGTTTGTTGAAGGAATGGAAGTACACACTATTAAACCACAGCGAAAAAATATGTCACTACAAAAAAAAAAAAATCAGCATTAAAATATCTGTTGGAATGAGCAAAAACTCTGCAACTTATCAGCAAAATCAATAGAAAGCGAAGTGCAGAGCTAGAGGCAAAGAAAGGCAGCAGGGATATTTTGTGCAGCAATGAATGCGAGAATTTCGTAAAACCGGCAAAAATACCCGAATCAACACTGGAGCATATTGGTATGTTTACATACATATGTAGAGAGAAATGAAATATAAAATGAAAGGATCAATATCGAAACAAACACGAATTACTTATGGATATGTTCGAGTATAATGCTATTGGAAAGGAACAGTTTTTGTATGTACTAAATTAATCACAGAGAAATAGTATTTCCACGACTATGCATAAAAAGTTGTGTTCCGAAAGTAATCATTTTTTATTGTAAATTAAATAAAATTAATGAATTTTAGAAGAAGGGTTATAGGAGCCGGAAGAACATTATACAAAACAGCCAAATTTAGTTGCATGCGTCCCCAAACGATTATGGTCGTCTTTAATA
Source organism: Anastrepha fraterculus (assembly GCA_037575425.1). Classification (NCBI taxonomy): domain Eukaryota; kingdom Metazoa; phylum Arthropoda; class Insecta; order Diptera; family Tephritidae; genus Anastrepha; species Anastrepha fraterculus. The sequence continues at coordinate 80,168 of JAYXIM010002695.1, forward strand.
AGTGAAAAATTAAATGAAAATAAGGCTAATGAAATCAATTCAGTACCGGATATCATAAATGTCTATAACATTTAATATTTTTTTGGCTATATATTTAATAATAAAGGGTCTTTAACACGCCTAGATGTCAGTAGTAAATAATTTTTCGACGACTTTGTGTCATTATACTCAATTATCAAGTTAAAAGATGTACAATTTCACACGATAGACCATTGCGTTAAACTTATTGAAGCTCTATATGAAAACGATCGATCTTTAAGAACAACATATCGCAAAATTCTCGACTTTTTTGATGGAAATAGTCGTCCGAATCAGTCGATAACTCAAAGGCTGGTGAAAAAATTTCAAGAAACTGGTTTTGACGAGGATAGAAAAAGGACTGGCATACCAAATCTGGACGTTCTGCTGAGAACATTGCTAATGTAAAGCAATACTGGGTTTCCACGCAAACTCATATATCCGCCGCGACTATGAGTTGCATGGTCCATTCGATCCAATTCTTTACTTTTGCCAATAAATCTGACCGTATGGCATCAATGGCGATAAATCGATTGTTAAGAGCGCTGTATTGTAAATACTGTCGATGTTTACCTGATTCATTTTTGGAAACAAAAATTCAGTTAGCACGACTCGATAGCTCTCGGTATTCACGATAACAGCAGCTCCTTCCTCATATAAAAAAAAATAAGGACCGATGACGTCTAACGACCATTGCCTCCAAAGTAAATTTCCACAAGTTGGAGGCGTGGTTCTGGCGGTAAGTGATTCATGATGACTTGCTAAACCTTACTGAACTGAAATGCTAACACAGTGTGGCATTCTCAGATGCCAAACCACAGTTATCGATATCGATAGTTCTCATGCAGCTAAAAAACATCCGACATATATATTTTCCTACCAAAAAATGTAACAAAATAAATAAGAGATTAATATTATATCTACAATTAAAAATAAGGAGGCCCGAAATACATTTTAGAGTTATGTTTCCATGCACTTTTTTGTCCAGAATTGCGAGTAGAATACTAAAATGAGCCCTTTATCGAGAGCGAAGTGGAAGTCCAATATTGACTTAATAAAGCTGTAATTCACCTGTCAAGAGATGTATCCCACGCCCTTCTCTTTCCATTTCGTATATCTTACATAAAAAAGAGCGAAATCGAAAAATGGCGTAGTTTGGAAGTATATAGGAAAAATACAAAATCCCTAAATCTTGATAAATCTGGTATTAATTCGATTTCTCTCAATATTTTGTTCCTCCAGAACCACCGCTTGGGTTCAACCCAACTTGAATTAATTTTCTGCAAAACCATTTCGGTTTATGTATTTGATATATGCATACTTCGAAAGTGACCCAATTCAGCCCACTGAAACGATTTTTCGGAATATCTTGACCACAAACTCATAAGCCTGCTCAGGCTTACTCGCAATAAATAAAAAAATTCCATTTCACTCGGGTGAACGATTTAGAAATCCTTAAATTACAAACCAACGAACAGAGGCTGATTGAATTTATTGGTGAACTGATTTTTTGAAGGTTTCCCCAAACAAATAAGGTTCCTCAAATAAAAAAATATGGTGGAAAGAATAATGAGATGGTGCCTATCGTGGTACCGTTACTTTGTTTTCAGCGAATTTGACAATGAGTTACGTCGTTTTAGCTCCAGTATGTCCAGATTAACAATTTCGTCACTTGATTTAGCATTTTTGTTTTTGTTATTTAGTCTCGGAGTCTTAGTTCTTTCTTCATGACATTTTTCTATCCTGTTCTAATTAAAAGTAATGTTTATAATTTTGCAAAATATAATTTTTTTTTAAATTAGTTCAATAATTCACTCAGTTTTTTTTAGCTTTACTTTTTTCAACATCTGGTCACATTGCCCGCGATTGCAGTTGTTGTTGGTGTTCTTCTGCTTTCAGCAGTCAAATCTCTTTCTCGCTACTGCAGTGTTGCCTAGCTTTGGATATAAAAACACACTAAAATGCCCACTTAAAGAAGAAAAAACACCAAATTTTTATTGAATTACTTAAAGAACTTTATATGCGTGACAAATTGTCTTTAAAATGTACGTTTTTTTAAATAAATGTGTTGTAGTTATGTACAATTTAATTTATGAGTTTTTTTGTTAAGGGAACGACTTATTTGCTATATTTCAGGTTATGTAACAAAATAAGGTACTCTTTTTGTAAAAATGTCATTATGGTTTTTTCAGTATCTTCTGGTATTTTGTTGCTTATATTTACTGTGAATACACCTCTTGATGCCCTATGCCCCACTAAGGATTGAAGACCGGACGAAACGATTACACCTCTATGGTTTTAATTCGCATTCAGTAAATTCAAACGCTTTTTAAAATGTGTAAAAAGGTTTTTAATGTTAAGAAGAGTTGAGAGAAGAATATTTAATATCATTGCATTAACTTAAAAGAAAAAAAAATTAAATTTGCACTTTCAAAATATCAAACTTTATAATAATCAACAAATTTGCATTAGCACTAAAATCTTCTCAGAGTGACCTTTAACATTCATTTTTTTAATAATACAATTCTTTTTAACTTACAGTTTCGGTAGCTTTAAATTAAAAACAAATAGAAACAGACACCAAACTTAAAAATTTTCGCATTTTGAGTATAAAAAAGCACTAAATTTATTGTGAAGAGCGAACGATTGGCAACATTGCACAACTTGGCAAAAGTGACGTCACGCACTCTCTAATGGGCGCAATCTTGTTTCTATCATTCTTGTACTCTATCATATCACACTTTATCTCTTATAACTGAACTAAAAATTAAAATTAAAATCAGTAAGGATGAATGGAGAAAGTTTTGAACAAGTTTCGGGGCTCACTTGACCATCTCCACCACCTATGACAGATCACTTAAGAGCTCATGATTTTTTTTTGCTTTCTGTGACACCGTGTATCGTATGTATAGACGAATCTTAAATATCAATATATTTTTCCGGGTTTATTATCTCTCAAGGAATACTAATTACAGAAAAATGGCACTCTAGCAGAAATAATGTATCAAATATCATTGCCGTAACACTTACTAAACGGTTCATAGAATCCTGCAATAAGTTTTTAAAAATTTGTGCTCATTATTCCGCTCAAGAAGAATTAAAAATGCATCAGGGAAAAGAATGTTACGCTTGAATTTCCTTCGGATGATGATAAACTGTTGTATTTCCACAATAAATGTTACTGTTTTTCTGTTAGTATTCCAAACGTTTTACACTTGATACACACATAGAAATCACAAACATAGACACATATTTATGCTTAAATATACGTGCCGAGCATTATTGTTATTTGGTATGCACATTCGTGTACAGAATCTGAAACGGATAGTAAAAGCAACAAGGGCAACTGAAACTGTAAAGACAACAATAACAGCTTCCATATCGAATACACACAAGAGTAGGATGTAAAAGAGCCCCAGTTTGCCCACCTCTCTATTGACTTATTCATAGTAACCATCTTCTCGACTCAGTTTCATATTTTCATAACTGCAAGTGGTCGCTGGGATTGCCTACGGCAATTTGGTATCTGCACAGCAGTTTAATTGCCAAAAGCCATAAGCTGAACCGACTAATATGAATTTTGGAAAGCTGACTGACTAAAACCCAAAAACTGTTGCAGTTTTTACTGCATTATTTTTATTCACGCGCGCACGTGTGCACTAGGGTATAGCAATTGTGTTCACATAACGGTTGTATGTAACAGTATAGAGAAGATAGATGTAAAACTACACATATCAAAAGGTCAGAATGATGAGAGGAGTCGATTTAGCCATATCTGTCCGTCTTGTTGTGCGCAGGATACCTCGAGTAACAACTAATACTCGTATATTCCATTGAAACTTGGTGCACATATTGTTCTTTGTCCAAGGTAAGTTGGTAATGAATATTGGCGAAATAGGTCAATAACCACGCATACCTCTCATATAACGATAAATTTCAAACAAGAAAAAAATGTGATATCTTGTTTGTCTGTTTCTCGATAACGACTTAGATCCGATCCCGGCTCATTTAGATCCGACATAAAATTGTTGAAATCGTACAAAAAACACCACCACCTTTTATGTATTTGTTAAGACTAAACTATACCCATTCAAAGTGAAAAAATCCCTGATTTGTGTTTTTCTTATCGTGAAAAAAATAATTCCTGAACCGAAAACGCAATTTTGATTTACCTGATTTTAATAATTCTCAAAAAGAAAAGAAAGAGAAAATGCAGGCATTATCGAAGAAGTTGCGAGATTCCTTCAAGAGCACGAGGCCAGGAACAAAGTCGATCTCTAAATACAAAAAAGTTTAATATATGGTTAATAGTTCAGATGTCCTACTATATCTGTTGTGTTGTATTGGTCGGTACTTAAAACTGTTAGGTGGACAAGTGTGGATTTATCAAAAAATATATAAGCGGAATAAGGCTTTTCACAACACTCAAATCCCTGGGGTAAAAGTACCGCGTAAAGAACACGAGTTTTACAGGTATGATGAGCTAGACACCTTGAAAAAAGGCGCAGAGGCAGAAGAACTAAGCACTTTGCAAAAAAAAGCGTTGAAAATTGAAAATAGAGCGCCAAGAATGATAGAATACAAGATTGCTCCTTCTGAATTCCCTGCGACATCACCACTACGAATATGCAAACAAAAGGAAGAGAAATTACTTGTTTGTAAAAACGGAGAGTAAGCAAAAGCAATGGAAACTGTTAAATACAAGAAATTATACACACACACACATTCTTGTCATGGCGTCATCCGCATAAAAACTTCGTCTGGAAGTATTTTTATAATTCGTGGTTTTACAATTTAACACGTGACACTTCGTTTTCAATAGTTTGTTTAATCTTTCTTTTGTTTATTTGTTTTATTTTATTTGAACCGGATGTCAAAATCGCGAGAAATAAAGTAGCGGTTTTCGGAAGGCGCCACCTATAGATTCTGAACACCGTGATAGAACACCATCCCAAAAGGAAAAATGACAAGGCTAGAATAAAATTAACCCTTTTGAGTTATTGAGCATGGAACTGAATAATCAAAAATAAATACATCTTAAGATTGGCAAGAGTCCTTAGAAAAATTTAAGTAGAACAGAAACTAGTACTCCCTGACCGTCAAATCAAGGTACAAAATTTGAAAATATATACTTGCTGCTTAGGAATTAATTATATGTATATATGTACAATTCAAAAGTTTCTGTAGTGAATGAATTATATTTAGTTTATTTTATAATTTCAATATTAACAAAAACTGACTTCATGGATTTAAACAAGTGAATTTCTTACATTAGCTGTAATACGCTTAGTCTCATTAAGATATGCTAAGTTGGATTCTGCTACGTCATATTGCAAATTCTCAAAAATTTCCGACCGATACTTAATGCAAATATTATGCAACGCACATCAGACGTTAATCATTTTTGCGAGTTTTTCAAGAGCAGGTTTGGACATTTTGCATATGAGGTGTTAGCAGCCAAGGCATCCGCGTCGCCTATGTAAAACAGAGAATGTTATTCAGTGATTCACAGATATAGTTAAAAATGTACCTAGCAGCCAAAAAATTCAGATGTCTCGCAAATAACTCTGCAAAATCAAACTCTTAATTGACACGTATTCCAAACTAAGGGGCTCCAGGGTAGATAGACTACGCCATAGTTGAATCTGAAATGCCACAGATGTTAGCTCTTCAAGCATTCTTTTATCCCTACGATACAACTGGTAATATCTGAATAAAATCTCAACAAGAGAGAATCATAACTCTACCCATGGATTGAATAAGAATAACCTAATGCTTTTGCTTATTCAACGCGAAATATAAAAATTAATTTAAGTTTTCTATTTCCATTAAAATATTTCAAAATAGAAACTTTGAGAATACAATCGATGATAATCGATATTCACCTACGCTTGAAAGAAAGAGTGACATCCTTATCTTTTCAGCGCCTAAGCAGAATTGAGATGTTAAGAGTCTCGCTTTAATGCAAGAATGTTAGAATATAAGATTGCGCCCAAGGGCCGTGACGTCGATACAGAAAAATAAAATGAAGAGGAGAGGAAAAATAAGCGAAAGTAAGTGGAAAGGTAAGAATGACGTATATTTGAACGTGTATAAATTTGCACATTAAAGTTTGTTTATTTTCTTTACTGGCGTCATTCACTTGTTAAATTTGCCAATAACAAATTTTCAGTTTTCTGTATTTCCTACATAGTGGCTTTAATGCGGACCGTGGTTAGCGCTCGTTTACCAAAATGAATAAAACTATAAGTTCACATATAACTAGATTATCTACTTTTTCGAGCTTAACTCCCAATCCGTAATTAAAACGCGAGATTACGCATACACAATTTATCTCCCAAAATCCGAGATTCTAAAATAATATTAGATTATGAAGATACTTTTTTCCGTGCAATCTTGTGTTATCGATAACATTGTTTACGGATTCCCTCCTCCTGTTATTACTAGCAGCAAATTGCTCTGTTAAATTAACTATTCTCTTTGTTTTTTTAAATCGTCAATTAAGCCCATGCGCAGGCCCTCAGATTTAGGGAGGGGGTTTCAAAAAATGTTATAATAAGCGTTACATTGTGTCATTTCTTAAAGTAATAATAAACAATGAGATTTTGCATAATTTTTTCTTCTCTGTGCAGATGATGGGAATACAACATGCGTATCTTATATACGCATATTACGATTGGGAGCAATACTAGAAAGCAATTCAATAAATATTATTATATATATTGATCGAAACTAAATATTTTTCGGGACTGTTAGCAATACATATTTGTATAATCTAATTAAAATTACATTTTTATGTGGATTAACTCGAGATTACAACACAACGGAAGTCAAGGATAAAAATTTGTATCTTGAAGTCAAACAGGCTTTTTCAGAAATGCCTACTTTTTCATATCGATGCATGTCAAAAAAATTTTAAACTTCGTCTGCGGAGGGTTTTGAATTTAGATATTAACAGAATACCAGGTTCCGAGGCTTATTGACACTTCAGAGGTGATTATGTTTACATAGCGGTTACATGCCCAGTAAGTAATGGAGTACTTCATTAGAGGCCACGTTTTTCTAACAGCTTTCTTGCATCTGCACTATTGATGAATAGACTCTATATCCTCAGACCGTTAATTCACACATAGGAATTATTCATAAATTAAGTTGTTATAAAGGGTGATCAGACTGGAGGTACTTTTTTCAATAAAATTTTTTTTGACAGATCACGCGTGACTACTGTAAAATTAAATACGTAATTTTTGCAGTATTCATTGGCATTTAATGATAGAAAGACTTACGCTCAGGTTAGGTTAGGTTAGGTTAAATGGCTGCCCTAGCTAAAGGGCTCACTTGGACAAATGTTAGTGAATTCGTCCGTTGTGGTGCCATACATGGGAGAGGGGAAAGGAGATGGGAAGGAAGAAGGAGCTTTGGGATTTGATACGATGATGACCATACATTTTACGATGGCGCCGACGGGGGCTGATTTGCGTTCGTGGTTGGCCGTAACAAGCTACTAATGAACTTCATCAACTTTATGACATCTACACCGGCTATATCCGCAGGCGTAGCGAAAAAGTACGAGCCCAGATATCTAAGTCTTTGCCAGACGAGAGCAGGGCAGCTGAGAAGAAGGTGTTGAGATGATTCCACCTCGTCCTCCAGACAGTTTCTGCAGAACGGACTTGAGGCAATCCCAAGTCTTACGGCGTGAACACCTAACGGACAGTGTCCTGTAAGGATGCCCACCAAATTTGAGAGCTGGGGTTTTGTTAGCCTTAGGAGTTCTCTTGAGCGTCCCCGATCTACCCGTGGGCAGAAGGATCTCGCGACCTTGCACGTTTGCGCAGTAGCCCAGCGCTCGCTGAGTTGACTCGAGGCCCATCTTTCCAGGAGCAGACCACAGCTTCTCAGGGGAACCCCAATTCTCTCATTACGCGACGAAACCGTCTCCAAAGTTCCCTGTCTAGCCAGCTCATCAGCCCAGCAGTTTCCCTCTATGCCGCTGTGCCCGGGTACCCAAATGAGCCTGATGATGAAGTATTCGGATGCAATCGAGAGAGAAGCCAGACATTCTCCGACCAATCTCGAGCGCACAAACAGCGAGCCCAAGGCCCTAATTGCCGATTGGCTATCGGAGTAGATGTTTACTTCCTTAACGGTAATTACCGAATTGAGCAACCAGTCCACCGCTTCCTTAATTGCGGATACCTCCGCTTGGAAAACACTACAGTGGTCCGGGAGCCTAAATTTAAGTTCGATGGGAGGCTCCTTACAGAATACTCCCCCACCAACCCTTCCGTCCAACTTCGAGCCATCCGTGAACATGTTTGCCATGCCTTGCCGCCGAATGTTGCACCCCGCCCACTCATCCCTTGAGGGAATGTGGGTAGAAAAAGGTCCGCTCGGACCTAGCGTGGGTGTACAGTGGTCCAGCACCATAGGGATGAACTCAAAGTTTTTAAGAATACTAGAGTGTCCGTAACTTAAGTCTAGCCTATGGCCCGAACACCTTAACCTGATTGCGGCGCGTGCAGCGGTAGTTTTTCCTACAATGTCCACGGGCGCCACATTCAGCATAGCGTTAAGCGCTAGAGTAGGAGTGGTACGGAGAGCCCCACTGATTCCAATGAGGGCAGACCTTTGTACCTTCTCCAGCTTCTTAACTGATACCATCCTTTCTAGCGAGTTCCACCAGACCAGGACTCCGTATAGCAAGATTGGTTTTATAATCGTGTTATAAAGCCAAAAAGTGACTTTAGGCGAGAGGCCCCATCTTTTGCCGATAGCGCCCCTGCAACCATACAGGGCGACTGTTGTCTTTCTGATTCTCTCCTCAATGTTTGGCTTCCATGTAAGACCTCTGTCAAGGATGAGTCCCAGGTACTTCACCTTGTCAGAGAGCACCAACGGAGCGCCCGATATTGAGGGGAGAAGCACTCTTGGTACTTTGTATTTCCTCGTAAATAAGACGAGCTCCGTCTTCAGAGGATTAATCGATAGGCCGCATTTAGCGGTCCAATTTATAACTAGATTCAGATACCCCTGCATCAGTTCCATCAGAGTATCTAGAAACTTGCCTCTGACCGTAAGTGCCACGTCATCCGCGTAGGCAATCACCTTGCAGCCCCTCCCCTCCAGCTCCTCCAGCAGACCGTTAAGTACGGCAACCCAGAGTAGTGGCGAGAGAACACCCCCTTGCGGAGTGCCTCTGTTCACTTGCCGGCGGAGAGAGGTGTCACCCCATTCTGCCACGACCGTTCTATCGGTAAGCATCGTGTGGATAAGCCTTATAAGTTCGGTTCCGACTCCTAGTTTACCTAGCGACCTGGTGATTGCCTCCGGGAGGACATTATTAAAAGCCCCCTTAATGTCGAGGAAGGCACCCACAGTGAACTCCTTCTGGTGGAGGGACACCTCGATGTCCTTAACAATTGTATGCAAAGCAGACTCTACCGATCTGCCTTTACAGTAAGCATGCCTTTACAGTTACGCTCAACAACGTTAACAAATTGTACAATTGTGTTACGAAAATCGACGCTCTGTAGAAAGAGTTCATCGCGCGCTCAGGCCAACTTATGGTGTTCAGCGATGAGACCCATTTTTGGTTTAATGGCTAAGTCAATGAGCAAAATTGCCGTATTTGGGCTGAAGAGCAACTGGAAGCCAGCCAAGAACAGCCATTACATCCATTGAAAACAACCGTTTGGTGGGGTCTGTGGGATGGAACAATCATCGGGCCATATTTCTTCAAAGCCGAGGCTGGCGCCAATGTAACAGCGCCATTCATTCTTACATTGGCTGACGCTGTCGCGCCATGAAAATCGACTTTTTGATGCCGGAAGTTGAAGCCCCTGATCTCCACAAGATTTTGTTCCAACCAAATGACGGACGGCGCTACTTGCCATACAGATTGTAAAACAATGGATTTACTGCGTCCTCGTTTCGATGAGCAATTTATCTCTCGTCTCGGACCAGTGGCCACCAAGACCGTGATATCACGCCTTTGGACTTTTATTTATAAGGGTGTGTAAATTCTAAATGCTTTGTGGATAAACCAGCTTCGATTAAAGCATTGGAAGCCAACATTACTACAGTTATTCCAAGTTACCGACCGAAATCTTCCAGCGTGTCATTCAAAATTGGTTTTACGCATGACCGAATTGCGGCGCAGTTGCAAATAAAAAATTTCGTTAATTATTCTATACAAAAATAATAAAGATTGCTCAATCAATTTGAATTTTTGCTGTTTTATTCCATTTTAGCGATACCTCTAAATTGATCACCCCTTATATATAATCAAAGCTTACACCTTTTAGGCGTATTTGGCCGAGATCCCCCTCCTATTTGTGGTGTGCGCCTTGATGTTGTTCCACAAATGGAGGGACCTACAGTTTCAAGCCGACTCCGAACGGCAGATATTTTTGAGGAGCTTTTGGCAGAAATACACTCGGAGGTTTGCCATTGCCTGCCGAGGGGCGACCGCTATTAGAAAAATGTTTTTCTTAATTTTGGTGTTTTACCGAGATTCGAACCGATCTCTCTGTGAATTGCGAATGGTAGTCATGCACCAACCCATTCGGCTACGGCGGCCGCCATAAGTACTTAATTAATATTCTATTTTAAAAAAATGTATAAAGTAAACGTATATCATAAATATTTTTATAACTCTAGTAAGGAATAAAAGTTAATTAATTAAAATATGTATTATTTAAAATTTTTCAAAAATGGTTGGTAAACAAGTTTTATAATTAATTTAAAAAATTAAACAAATTTATAAAGACATAAATAACAACTAATATTTTGAATGCTGCAAAGAAATGAAGAATCAAAACTGAGAAAATATGGCACCATACTTGTATAGGTATATAGTTTACAAGAAAATATCCATTTCTCTCCATGCATTGAATTACTTTGCGGTCCTGCTGAGAGTTATTAATAAGGTTTTTTTTTTTTAATTCATAGTTTATAAAATTTCACAACTTCATTATGTGTTTTCTTTGTTGCTTCCTTCTGTTTGCCCATTACAAAATTTTTACGGTTTGGCGACTTTATATCAAATTTGTAAAAAAAAAACAAATATTTTCCATGTCAATGGCTTTAAATATCAACTGATTTAAAAATAACATTTATGGGGAGAGGATCGTAATAAATGCTCAGTACTACAGTGAGTTAAATGTAAGTAAGTAGTAATGGAATGATGAAAATACTGGCTGCTGCAAATGCTCTAAACGTCAATAGATTTTCCTGCAGGGCACTTGCGGTTAAACAATGCGGCCGAAATCTACCTTATTTGCATGAACGAATGTGTTACTGTTGTAACACTTGCGGCGTTTTGAGTGTTGCAGTTTTTATACGAGTTTAGTTGGATTTTGTTCTTATTTTGTATTGCCTGCCTATTTCACACGATTCTTAGAGGATATGAATTTGTTTTGGGCGCATCGCAATTTCACGCTCACTTTAGCCTTATAATGCGTAAATAATGTGTGCTGATGGAAATTTAACGGGAACAAAGCCAAAAGCATCGAACTGTGCGATTCAGCAATTTCACGAAACTGACCATGCAGCAACCCACAGTAAAAACAAACAATGAAAGCTGTGCTGGTCGCATCCAGTTGCATCATTAATATGCAGAAAATTGTATTTAAAAATTCTAAAATGCCGACAAAAAAGCGCGAACCAGCTGCAAACCTTCCTGCAATTCACTGATCTTTCGTTCCTGTAGGCTTTTACAAATATGTACGTATGGATGTATGTATGATGTATGTATAGGCATTGATATAAAATTTAAATTAAAATTTAACTGCTCAAGAATTCGGGCTAGTACATTTCTTACGAGAATTGCAATTTCGAGGCTTCACAACTAAATACCAACAAAAACGGGCAAAGGTATGGTAATAAACTACCTGCGTTAAATATAACCCGTCTGAAGGTTTACTTATACAATTTTTAGATGAATAAATAAATTTCTCTTTAATTTTTGCTTTATACTTACCGTTTAACATGGATGAAGGTCCTGTCACTATCACACCGCTGCCGCTAACTACGGTACCGCCCCCTTTTCCTTTTCCGCTGTCACGGTCAGCGCCACTACTGACGACACTAACGGACGTTGTGGTGTAACCACCGTTTTCGTCGTCAGGGTTGCCGCTGCCAGAGCTGCTGCTTCGTTGTTGCACTATAATGTTGTTTGTGGCGTCCTTCACCCTTGTTGAGAGCACCAAGAGTGCTCCGATTAAACACCAAGGGCCCATCATCAACTTGCTGCTTTTTTGGCACGGTGTATAGATTGGTAGCAAAGTAAGCATTGACGTTTGCACATTATTCACTACCGTGTTGGCTGGCCTGAGCTTTTATATGATTTTCTCGTACTCCGTGTTGAAGAGTTTATTGGTAAGAGTGGTACTAAATCTAATGAGGAAAATACATTACTTATATTTATGTACGTACAAGTGTATATAAATTAAGAAATAGTTATACAATTTAGAAATGACTGAGAGTGGAACTTGTCTTTATGGACAGTCCCATACCAATTTATCTATAAATTATTTGATTTTTCATTAAATTGGTTCCCAAAAATTAGTCGCGAATTTTTTAAATGACCTTAGTTTAATCCAGTTAGGTTTGATCGCATACCAAGAATCTGAATGGTTAGTCCGCACTCGATATTGGTTTTCAAGATTGTAATAGTAGTTCGAAGAATCGAGCGAGCCACCGTAAGCTCGCATAACCAGTCGCGTAATCGTTGAAGCCTGGGTTCACAGTGCATGAACAACTCCTTTATAGGTATATAGATGGTTTCGCGAAAAATATGACCGTCCTGTTGAAACCAAATAACTTGTTGACCATAGAAATTTTTGCTGAACTTTACACTGAGTGTATCAAGTCTGGTATATTTCCCAGGAGATGGAAGCGACAGCGTTTAGTGCTACTGCTGAAACCGGGCAAACTGCCAAATGATCCATCAGCATATCGCCCCTTATGTCTATTAGATACAGTTGGGAAGGTACTAAAGGGTGTTTTTTTTAGAGGTTAGGTTTTCAAGTTGGCACTACTTTTTTCGTAGATGGTCTTTTTGACGGCTGTCACTCGATTAATGCTCAGTTTGGTTTGCCATTTCATAATGAATAGACTTACACCTGAACAACGTTTGCAAATCGTGCAAATTTATTACGAAAATAATGGTTCGGTTGGCGCGACGCATCGAAGAAAATTTTGTTCAGCGATGAAGCTCACTTTTGGTTGAATGGGTATGTCAATAAGCAAAATTGTCGCATTTGGAGTGAACATAATCCACAAGCCATTGCTGACACGCCGTTACATCCTCAAAAAGTCACTGTTTGGTGTGCTCTATGGGCAGAGGGAATCATTGGTCCATATTTCTTTAAAAATGAAGCCGGCCATAATGTTACAGTCAATGGAGAGCGCTATAGAGCCATGATTAATGACTTTTTTGTGCCTGAATTGGACGATGTTGATGTGGACGACCTTTGGTTCCAACAAGACGGCGCTACATACAGCCAACGCAACAATCGATTTATTGAAGGAAACTTTTGGAGAGCGCATTATCTCGCGCCGTGGACCTGTGGCGGGGCCTTCAAGATCGTGCGATATAACACCACTGGACTATTTCTTGTGGGGCTATGTGAAGTCGCTTGTCTACGCAGACAAGCCCGAGACGATTGACGTCTTGGAAGAGAATATTCGGCGAGTTATTGCTGACATACGGCCCCAAAAATTGGGCCTCTCGGCTGGAATTTATTCGAGCCAGCCGCGGCGGCCACTTGCCCGAAATCATTTTTAAAACATAATGGCAAACCCTTATCTTTATAATAAAGCTAAATTCTTGACCATAACATTAAATTATATACGTTTTATTTCATCTTGAAAACCTAACCTCTAAAAAAAACACCCTTTACAAATAACTATCTGTGGGCGGTTGCAGAAATATCTAGAAGGGCCAACAGGACTTGCGGATACTTGCCATTCGACTGGTGGTCGAAATAGTGAGCGAGGCTATTAACAGGACAGGTGGGCATCCGGCTCTATGAAATATTGTGCTGTACAAATATACAAACATTCCATATCTCTCATTTAAATTAGGATCCCATTCTTGACCAATTGTGTGTTTGGGATCATCTCGATATGGCTCTTTATACTTACTTGTATCTTACATACCGCCTAATAGTAATTTTGATCTTTACAAGTCGCATAGGGACAACATTGTTTCCCTAGTTCTAAATAGGGTTGATGATAACCATATTAGTGTTTTTGGGGATTTTAATTTTCCGCATGTTTCTTGATTTACTAACTTCTGTAAGCATAGTCTAATCCCAACTAATGTCACATCATCAATAGAATCATATGTAATTGATAATCTATTAAGCCTTGATTTAGTACAAATTAATTCTTTCGAAAACAAGCTTAATCGAACTCTTGATCTCATATTCATCAGCGCTAAATACTTCTTTCTCTGAATGCTTCTCATCCTTCTCGCCTGTTGATAAACATCATGTCACTTTAATACTTAACGTTACGAGTTCGCGAGTAGTAAAAAAGACGAGATACTAGCTTTCAATTTCTCCTCTTTTGACTTTTCCAGCTTAAACAGCATTTTACATGACAGCATCCGGGAAGATTTGCTTTCTGGGTTAGATATTGTTGAGGGCTACCTACCTTTAAAGCGCAGTTGCTCAAAATTTTATGAAATATTTACCACAATTTAAAAAACAACCTTTTTAACTTCCATGGTACACTTATAAACTTAAGAAACTTAAAAATAAGCGGAATAAGCTTCACAATCAATTTTTAGAATTTAAGAATGAAGCTATCTTTATAAATTTTTGTACAGGAACTATATTCTTCGGATTGAAGAGAATATTAAGTCAAATCCTAACGCCTTTTGGCGATATGTTAAATCTAAAAAGTCAAGTGCTGGAGTCCCTTCTGCGGTTCGTTTTAATGACAAATCAGCTTCTACTCCTGTGGACGTAGCCAATTTGTTTGCCGATGTTTTCAAATCTAGCTTCACTAATGATGATACGTAATCGTTTTCTTCTTGTCATGATAATCCACTTTCATCTTTGAATTTCGACTATTTAAACCTAGTTTCTCTGGACATGGAGAATGGGATTTTGGGTTTAAAACCTTCTTCGCAGACTGATAAGGATGGGCTGTCCGTAATTTTTCTTAAAAACTGCCCGGCTATTGTCATTCCTCTCAACTAGTTTTTAATAAATCTCTATCTTCGGGAGTTTTTATCAACGATTGGAAAATCACAACTATTTTCAAAAGTGGCAAAAATAATGATGTGTGCAACTATGGGCCGATCTCGAAGCTTTCTACCTGTATTATTTCTAAACTGTTCGAAGGAATTGTAAAATAAAAAATGTACTTTGCAACTAAGAGCTTAATCTCGCCCAATCAACATGGATTTATCTCGGGTAGGTCTACAGTTTCCAACCTGGCTGCTTTTGGTGAATATTGCTTTGGAACTTTTGCTGACTGTTTTCAAGTCGATTGTGTTTACACGGACTTTCTAAAGCATTTGATAGAGTTTCTCATACAATTCTATTACGTAAATTAGCCTCTCTTGGTTTTCGTTCTGTTTTCTTTCATTGGTTGAAATCTTTTTTATCCGATAGGCGATGTGTGGTACTGATTGAGGGTGAATGTTCGGAACCTTTCATTGCATCCACAAGGGTGCCAGAAGGCAGTATTTTAGGGCCTCTTCTCTTCGTTCTATTTATTAATGATATTAGTACCTGCTTTTCATTTGCCAACTTTCTTTTGTATGCTGATGATTTGAAAATATTTTCTGCTATTAGAAAAAATGAGGATGTTCCCATGTTGCAAACGGAAATTAATGCGCTCGTTCGCTGGTGCAGCAACTCTGGCATCTCTCTAAATATTAAGAAATGTTTTCATGTCACCTTCGCCAAAACTCAAAATGTTTTCCAGTCATCTTACAGCATTGATAATACTTTACTTCAATCTCTTCATGAATTCAAAGATGTGGGGGTGATCTTTGACTCACATTTTTCTTTCAACACTAACTTTATTGTGTCCACTTCTTACTCAATCTTAGGTTTTATACAGCGAATAGCTCGATGTTCTCACAAATTACTTTTTACTTCCTTTGTTCGCTCTAGACTAGAATATGCAACATTTATCTGGAGGTCTTGCCACCAATTTGCTATTGAGAGAATTGAACGTGTACAGGAGGTGTTCCTTAAATATGATCTCAGGTCGTTAAAATTCTCAAATCCTATCCCTATCATTCCCGTTTGATTTTAATTAACTTAAAGTATCTAGAGAGTCGAAGATCTATACTCTCACTGGCTTTTGTTTTTAGTGTAATTAATGGAGAAATTGACTGTTCATCCCTATTACGTTGCATTCACTTTCATATTCCTACTAGATCTCTACGCAATACTTACCCATTTCAAATTTCTTAATTTCTTAACACGAATTATGCGCGTAATGCTCCTATTCCTCGCGCTTTGAGAGAATTCAATGAGATCTCGACTTCTATTCCGCTTGACTTTTCGGTTTCAAAGATGATTTATAAATTTCTAAACTCTTTTTTTTTATTTTTTTAATAATTATCTGTAGTAATTTCAGCTCAAATGTTATTAGTTCTAAGTCGTCTGTAAAAACAATAATTTCGTTTTACACTTGAAATAGACGAAATAAAATTGTTTATTTGCCCGCTTCAGACTAATGAAAATTAGCATAGTATTATTTATTTTGTTAGATATCATATTGAGACAATTTACCAGGTTTATTTTAAAAAAAATCACTAGTAGAAATTTTTAAGTTAAACTGTTTTAAAGATTTCATAGAATTAGAATAGAATTAGAAAATTATCACAGAAATTCTAAAAGAGCACATTAGATTAAATCATCATCTAACTAAATTGGAAATGTAATCCATGAAACCTCCTAACATGATACACACATAAGCGGGATAAATACCTGCGTGAACAAATATTACTGAAATACGAACTAAAATTTATGGAGGAACTTTGGCTCTCAGAAACACTTTCAGATTCTTTCAGATCACAGCGCTGAATTGTACGGTTCATCAAAGCTCAAAAGACTAAGATGTCTAGGCCATACCATGAGAATGGACCCCACGAGAGGTCAACGAAAAATAATTGAAAGTAAGGGGCAGGCCATGATCAAGATGGATTGACGAACCAGAAGAGAACGTGAGGAAATTCAAGGTCAACAACTGGAAGGAATCGTTCAAGGGTCGGGCTAAATGGATACAATTTGTGCAGCAGGCCAAAGTTCACACAGAGCTGTGGGACCAAATGACAATGATGATGATGATAGTGTGTATATTTTTATTACTATTATTACCTATTTTTATTTATAATAATTTATATGTTAATAGGAAACAATATTAAAAAACTGAAATACAACTAAAATGGAAAAGAAAGTTATTAATTCGATTAAAAGACTTACAAATAAGGATACTAATAAACAAAAAAAAAATGAATCAAAAAATTGTTTAACATGATTCCACAAGACTCCCAGAAAGATTCACTTAAGGCTCGAAAAGAACATCCAAATTCACTAAAAATAAGGCATAAATCTAATTCGATTGAAAAAAGGGAGCGCTTAAAAAAGTATTATGGATCCTTTTGGTTAGGCGAGATATCTTCGAATAAGTAATTTGAAAGCATTTAGATAAACTCAAAGATAGATGCGACTACTGGCACCACAAGTAAATGTCAGATTGAAGGATAGTGCATCCTCCAGGGTGTTAACTACTACGAATATCTTTAGTATACATAAAAAAATTAGCAAATTAAAAGCAACTATTAATATATATATATATTATAATTGGCGCGTACACCCCTTTGGCGTGTTTGGCCGAGCTGCTTCTTCTATGTATATGTGGTGTGCGTCTGGATGTTGGAGGGACCTACAGTTTCAAGCCGGCAGATATTTTTATGCGGAGCTTTTTCATGGCAGAAATACACTCGGAGGTTCGCCATTGCCTGCCGAGGGGCGACCGCTATTAGAAAAAATTTATTAATATCATTAATAAATAGCGTAAATAAAATCTCGCTCAAGAATTTTCTTGTGCTACCCCAGAAGAGGCCACAAAAGGGTTAAAATATACAACAACAGAATACCTTATGCACAAATATATTATAAGTTACTCCAAGCAGAAAAACAAAATGGAAACCAAGACGAACTAATTTTTTAACTTATATTCAATGATATGTAGATTTACCGGTGACAAGCCCACGCTGGTTTGGGAAATTAAAGATTTAACGACAAAGCTCATCTTAACGTTGATTGAATGTTCAAATATTTTCGAGATACACACCATTCTTATTGCCATTTTAAAGACGGTCGGTTATGAAAGAACTTCCAACTTTTAATTAATGAAACACACCGAAAATAAATATCATATAATATTTGTTAAATATTAGTCTCAAAGCACAAACTAAATAATGAGAACTTTTCATTAAAACAGGTGATAGACCATCAATGAGTGTTTGGGGGAAAGATTTAAGTTTAACCAGTTAACTCTGGCGCTCCATTTACAAACTTGGAGTGCACATAAATTTGTGTCGCGCAAATTGAACGACGACGAGTATGTTAGTCAAGCGCAGAGAAAGTGTCGCTGTTAAGGAATTGCATGATAGATTTATTTTATAAAATTGCTCATTTACGAAGTGGAAAAATTTGCACAATAATAAAAATCTATCGCATGGCATGACTTTAGAAAAGAGGCGTACTGGTGCATTCCCTTTTTGAAAAGTACATTGATAATGTTAACTTTTTTGCGATGCCCTGCAAGATCAAGAAGGCGATAAAGCATCTAATCTCATTGTTATTCATTGGATACTATTTATTCTATCACTGTGCGGAAAACTATATAACATTTACGCACTAGAAATTCTAACATTGCACTGCACTCATTTGATAAGAACCACTGACATGTGGGATGTCCCCTGGTACACACTTTTTTGGTACACTTTGTACTCACTTGATAATGACTGGTCATCAAAAACCAATAAATCGCTGATATGAATAATCGGTTATTCTGTATGCGAACTAATACGCTGGTTCTGCCAATGTATGCGAGAAATGAGTTTATAAAATTTGTCATATATTTATTTTTGTTTTGTTCCTCGAATTATTCTAAACAAGTACACTCGTCATGACCAAAATTGATGCAATCTTTCAATGGCGAGTATACTCGTCAAACACAGGTAACTGGTTAAAGATAGCATTACTAATATCCTCAGATAAGAGACACAGATCACCGAGTTCAAAGAGAAAGCTAGATTAGAAGAAAAGCTACACGAGAGATCATTCGTTTAAAAAAAAAGCAATTTAAAAAAAAATTGCCGCTTCACTTGAGACTCGCTTATAGTAGCCATCAAGAAAAATTCCAGTGGGCATGCCAGCGCAACACTTTTCTTAGATTTTAATAAGTTCCGACAAATTTTAAGATTTGATTTTATATTCAACTTCATTGAATATACATACATAGATATTATGGACAAATGTATCTAAATAATTGAATTCCTTTAAGCAATGATTACAATTAACAAAACTAAAAATGATTTAATCTTTTAAATCTTTTGAAATTATCATGTTTTTTAAATTTAAAAAACACCAAGGTAATTCGTAGTGTTTTTTCTTCTGACCGGAATGTTGTTCAAGCACAGTCAAAAGAAGAAGGTTTTATTTTAATTTAAAAGCATTAAACTCAGAAAACCAATTATCTATCTACAAGTATTTTTAGAAGTAACTGAGGCCAAATAGTAAAAATCAAGTTTTATATTTACACCAAACTGATGCTTCAATTCAAGGATTTTAGCATTCATACTTTCACTAACTTCACAGCCTCTCCTTCTACTTGATTGGCGCGACAACCGCTTACGAGATTTTGGGCAAGTTTAACAAAACGCGGCAGTCATTTCTTTCTCGTGCTAACCGTCGCCAGTTGAAAAAACACCAAGTGAAGCCAAGTCCTTCTCCACCTGATCATTTCAACGCAGACGAGGCCTTGCTCTTCCTCTGCTACTACCAGCTTGTACCGCATCGAATACTTTCAGAGCCGGAGCGTTTTATCCATTCGGACGGCCTGACCCAGCCAACAAAGTCAATGGATCTTTATTCGCTACGCTATGCCTATGTCGTCGTAAAGCTCATACAGCTCATCGTTCGAACTATGCGCTCATATTGCCCGCGCTTTAAGAGAATTCAATGAGATCTCGAGTTCTACTCCGCTTGACTTTTCGGTTTCAAAGATGAATTTTATAAATTTCTAAACTCATTATTTTAATTTATTTAATAATTATCTGTAGCAATTTAAGCTCATATGTCATGTATTCTAAGTGGTTTGTAAAAACAATAATTAAGTTTTAGACTTGAAATAAACGAAATAATCGTAATAGTTCATTTTAATTAAATTAAGTTTATAAAGGTTATCAATAAAATACAATACAATTTTTCACACAACATTATTTGGTGTGAGAATAGAAATGTGAGAAATGAAATATTAGTAGAACAAAATCACCTAGTACACATTAATGCTTATCATTAAAATTGTTCAGAACTAGAACAACATGAGCATTGTAAAACTCGAATGAAGTGGTGCTTACAAAACTTAAAAACATGTATAGCCTTGTGAAGAAGGACTACTTATACAAACGATGAGTTGATCAAGTAGAGAATCATTACTGTTTAGTCAGATAGCAATTGGAACACCACCACCACGATACGAGCTCTCACTCCACGAACAGCATCAGCATTAGGAGATATATGTACATACATACATAGTTCTAGTAAGTCAGCGCGTAGCAGTAGATGAACAAACATTAGCAGCAGATGGCATAGCATTAGCAGAGACAGTTTAAGAAGAAGAAAAACTAATTTGGATTAGGATAGAGTTATCATTGTTAAATTTCTCAATAGTATTACTAACAAAAAAAACCAAGTTTTTTTACCTCAAATGTGAGCAGGTTACGCTGCATAGAAAAAATATCAGAGAGATCAGATTTTGTTATCTTTACGTAAATCTGGTCAGCGCGATTATATACATAGACATTCTGAGCACAAAGATTAAAAAATTACTATACATTGCATGGTGATTCCAATGTTCTTTACTGCTCTTGTAACCTATCAGCCGTCGTAGCCGAATGGGTCGGAATACGTAGGTTCGAATCTGTGTGAAACACCAACATGAAGAAAAAGTTTTTTTCTAATAGCGATCGTCTTTCGGCAGGCAATGGCAAACCTCCGAGTGTGTTTCTGCCATAAAAAAGCTCCGCATAAAACAAATATTTTCCGTTCGGAGTCGGCTTAAAAATGTAGGTCCCTCCATTTGTGGAACAACATCAAGACGCTCGTCAAAGACGTCGGCCAAATACCCAAAAAGAGTGTAAGCGCCAATTATATACATATATGTACCTATATAACCTATAAGTTTTGATTTATGACCAGTTTTCTATTTATGTAGAATTGCTGAGAGTGCAGTCGAATTGCTGACAGCACAATTTACAACATTAGCAAAGGATTTCGTTTTCGCAGCCCGTTTATTAGTATAAGAGATACAGACCCCGTAGCAGCGGCAAGGCACGCATCTGAACACCGTCCAAGCTGATGTAGAGCATGGGGGATAAAGAGAAATACAATATGTATTCAAAGAGAAAAATTGAAATTAAGAAATCAAAGCTTTTTTGATTATAAGTATTAGCACTAACAACACAGCGCAAATTTTATTATTCCATCGTTAGCAAAAAATGGCATTACATATAACACAACTCAGTATGTAGGCTATCAGGTTTTTGCAGTAAACGCCTGCTGGCTTCAAGCACTTTACTCATTAATGACAGAACATGCATATTACCCGCATGCAATCATACAAGAATGATAGAAACAAGATTGCGCCCATCAAGAGTGCGTGACGTTAAGTTTGCCGAGTTGTGCAGTGTTGCCAACCATTTGCTCTTCGCAATAAATTGAGTACTTTTTTATACCCAAAATGCGAAAATTCGTGTTTCGTGTTTGTTTCTTTTTTTTTAATTCAAAGCTACCGAAACTGAAAGTGACAAAAAAAAAGTATATTAAGAAACTAAAGATGGTTAAAAAGGTCACTCTGAGAAGATTTTAGTGTTAATGAAAATTTGTTGACTCTTATAAAATTTGATAATTTGAAAGTGCAAATTTAATTTTTGGCTCCTTTTAAGTTAATGCAAGAATATTAAATGTTTTTTCTCTCTATTCTTCTTAACACCTTTTTACACATTTTAAAATGCGTTTGAATTTACTGGATGCGAATTAAAACCATAGAGGTGTAATCGTTTCTTCCGGTCATCAATTCTTAGTGGGACATAGGGCAATAAGAGGTGTATTCATAGTAAAAATAAGCAAAAAAGTACTAGAAAATACTAAAGAAACCATAATGGAATTTTTATAAAAAGAGTACCTTATCTAGTTACATAACCTCAAATATAGCAAAAAAGTCGTTCACTTAACAAAAAAAACTCATGAATTAAATTGTACATATCCACAACACATTTATTACAAAAAAACTGACATTTTAAAGACAATTTGTCACGCATACCAAGTTCTTTAAGTAATTCAATAAAAATTCGGTATTTTATTTTCTTTAAAAGGGAATTTTAGTGCGTTTTCATATCCAAAGCTAGGCAACACTTCAGTAGCGGGAGAGATTTGACTGCTGAAAGCAGAAGAACACCACCAACAACTGCAATCGCGGGCAATGCTCCCTTATGTTAAAAAAAATAAAGCTTAATAAAACTGCGGGAACTATTGAACTAATTTTAAAAAAATTTATATTTTACAAAATTATAAACATATATGTATATGTATATAATTGGCACGTACACTCTCTCTGGGTGTTTGGCCGAGCTCCTCCTCCTATTTGTGGCGTGAATCTTGATGTTGTTCCACAAATGGAGGGACCTACAGTAGGCAGAATACTCTTAAGATTATTCGTATGCCCATCAGTTAACAGCACATACATATGTACATATTGTTAGCTGGCAAATGTGGTTATTGTTGCTTATTATTTGGCTCAAGCGGTAAAGGCACATACGTATTTTGAAATACGCCCATTATACGATGAGTTTAGTGCATGTTTTTTATAAACCGGCTCACTCCACGTGAGATGGAGTTACGGCGCTCAACCATTTATGATTTGCAAGGAAACAAGTTGACCTCGCTTTAGAGAAATTCTAAATCAGAAGGTAAAATACCAATATACTCGTAGTACAAAAGCTATGGATCACACTCAAAGCGATACAAAAAATATGTTGTTGTCGCTGATAATATTTTCTCCGGCCAAATCCGGGTTTTTCCTAATAGCCACCGTTCCTTGGTCAAGCCATGGTTAGGAAAAGAAAGCATGACCCTTTAAGTCCTGTCGAGCGATAACATTGGAAAGAAATGAGGAAAGTAGCCTGAATATATCAACTAGACTTGTGCGAAGACGCCTCAATGAAAGTAAATTGTATGGGCATGTCAACAGAGAGAACGTATGTTTGAATCTCCGTGAAACACCAAAAATTAAGAAAAAATTGTTTCTAATAGCTGTCGCCTCTCGGCAGGCAATGGAAAATCTGTGAATGTATTTCTGCCATGAAAAAGCTCCTCATAAAAAACCATTTGCTGTTCGGAGTTGGCTTAAATCTGTAGGTCCCTCGATTTGTGAAACAACACCAAGGCGTGCACCACAAATAGGAGGAGGCCAAATACCCAAAAAAAAGGATGTTATTTATATATATGTACATATGTATTTATGGCGGCCGCCGTAGCCGAATGGGTAGGTGCGTGATTACCATTCGGAATTCACAGAGAGGTCGTTGGTTCGAATCTCGGTGAAAGCAAAATTAATAAAAAACATTTTTCTAATAGCGGTCGCCCCTCGGCAGGCAATGGCAAACCTCCGAGTGTATTTCTGCCATGAAAAAGCTCCTCATAAAAATATCTGCCGTTCGGAGTCGGCTTGAAACTGTAGGTCCCTCCATTTGTGGAACAACATCAACACGCACACCACAAATAGGAGGAGGAGCTCGGCCAAACACCTAACAGAAGTGTACGCGCCAATTATTTATTTTTTTATTTTTTTACATATGTATTTATATATGTGTGTACTATATTACTTTACCTTTGCCCCCAATTTCACTCGTGACTGTCTTAAAAAGTGTTTATTTGCAGTGATGTGTAAAATTTGACTTTGGCATAAACTCATACCATCATTTGAAACGAGTCTTGCGTTATATACCATATGTGCCTATAATTATGAAAGCGGTCTAAGTCATATATTTCCTGTTTCGAGATATTTATTGAATTGCGCTTGAACGAGTTAAAAAACATTTTTATATTATGCGACATTTCAATTTATAATTTTCTTAGTATTGATTAATGGAAATTTATTGTCAATATGAAATTTTGTACGAATTTCAGACGTAAATTTTGTTTTTAAAGCTCTAATTGACTTAGGCCATTTTCAAAATTAATGGAAAGTCCTATAAATGATTTAATGAAATAAAGAACTGTGAGTTTTATTTGAAACAATAACTTGAATAAAATAATTCATGAGCATTTATTAATAGCATTTAAAAATAATAATAAATTTTTGTCATTTTTTCTAGTTTTTAAGATTCTTAAAATGTTCATGATAAGCTGAAGGAATGTATGGTAGTAAACACAAAATATATTTTGTATTTCTTCCGTTACTGGTCTAGGGGTGGTGTATAATGGAAGTAATTTGACATTTTCGTATATTTTTTGTCTTCCTCTTTTAGATGAAAGATCCACAACGTGGAATTTAGAATCATCTAATGAAGTTTTGTAGAACATTTTATCAAGAAACGCATCCATTGAATTTTCAGCCAAGAGACAGATTCGCCCGCCGCATATTTTATTATTTTTGATATTGATTCTTCTAGTGACTTTGTCGAAATAAAATCCGGCTGCGACATTCGTTTTACCGAAAATGGCTTTTTCCTTCTAAACTTTTCTATTAACTCATAATAATGCTCAGAGTTAATTAAGCAACTTGCTTTTTTACCGATACCAAAAATTTGTGGTCTACCATTTCAATACTATTATTATTTGAGTAAGCAATTTCCATCCTGTTAATGCTACTTTAATGTTACGATGTTGGCCCATCACTGTAAGCTATTATGCGTTTTTGAGTAGTTGTAATATCCTCTATATGCGCTAAAATGCATAATGCTACTTCCCGGTGCACCTCTGGATGCTGTAGTTTCATCGAATACATACATTTTGACATTGACATTATGGAAGCCCAAGTTATAAACGTACATATTTCGAATATAATAGGCTAACGAAACAGACAGTTTAGGGTAAATCAAACAAGAATCCATAGTACTCGCTGGAATTTTCTATGAAGTGTGGCGATCCCTGTGTAGTGGCTCTCATATACTGGAAAACTTAAAATACGTTCACGTACAGCTATTATCTTAAATTCAACTGTTTTTGGTGAAGATCCAGGCATATTCCCACGACGATCAGCTCCACGTGTTTCAGCATTGAGAGCACGAGTTAACTGCCCTACTGAAATGTAATAGGTGTCTAAAAACAAGTTTCTGCAAACCGACACTACTATTGACTTATTACTTTTTCACAGAAAATACTTGTAGCTGCATTTTCTCAAAGGTCTTTCAAAAGTTTTAGGCCTCCTTTGTTTTATTAATTGTTGACGAACTGCAGTACACAAATATAGATTCTGGGTTTCAAAATCCTCTAGTTTCCAGAAACGATCAAAATTAAATTTTCTTTCATTATATTCATTGAGCACAAGCAATCCTTATTTTCAAATATTTTGACACTCACTAGTTTTTATTTGTTTGTCGTGTATTCTTCGCCAAGATTTCTCTTAATTTTTATGATATTTTCTGCGTAACTATCTTCATTTTTTGCCCGTTTTCTTTTCTTATATTTTTCTATCTGCAACATTTCTGGGGTTTCTAAATTTACGGTGAAGTCTTGGTCATTTCTTTGAAGTATTATGTGGTCGTATAATATCTGCAGATGGCATCATAATCATATTATCCGAATAATAATTAATAAATTCACTACTACGTACTTCAGAAATGTATCGAAGAGGGTCTCGCGATATTTTCAAGTTGTGTTTATATGTAATTTCTTGAAATTTTTGACTTAGACCGTTTTCATAATTAACACTAAATGAATTTCGTATAGCGTTGAAATTACACTCATTATCTAAAGGTAAATTTTTGACGATATCGTAAAAATTACATTAAATACATATAGTTTAAATAATGTGGATGTGGATAAGTGATAAACTCATTTTTGTTTTTTTAAATTTTGACTTAGACCACTTTCATAATTATGGGCACATATGTTTAGTACAATAACTTAACACTAAAATTGGAACAGAAGTTCGGATAAAAAAAAGGGTTGTTGCGGCCAATTATATGCGCATTTACTTATACGATTATATTCACTTTACATTTAGTACCCAACTATACATGCATTGTGATGTGGAGGTCAATTAGAAATGTTAAATATAACCAAGTTGAGGTTTTCCCTTTCTTCTACCAATCTCAGCAGCTGCAACAAAGCTTCTTCCGCGCGCTAACCGTGCCCATTATAAGCATCAAGTGAAACCGATTCCTTCTCCGCTTTGTATTTCCAACTCAAGAAGATTCTCGTTTCAAGGCCCACATTGTTGGTAGTGCCAATAATGTTGGTACCCAAGTCCTCTCCAATATAGACGCGAATGCGCTGCCTGTTGCTTTAATCTCATTAGATTGTTCTTTTTCCTTTTCCTCCAGACCGTGACTGTGAGCTTGGTCGAAATTTGGAATCACTTCTGCGAGACCTACCCACCAGACAATTTTTTTCAATTTTTGGCATTAGTTCAATAGGTTTAAAGTGTGTTGTCGTATCGTTGGCAATTATACTAAGACCGCGAGGGTGGCCTCCTAATTATTTAACAATACGAAAAATGAAGCTTTGGAAGGAGCTTTCAGGATTTTGACCTCGCCCACAAGCGAGCTACAAATGGGGAATATACACTTTTTGGTACTTCTGTTATTGATGATGTTATAAATACAATTTCGTTGTCGATTTAGTTGAATTTAACTCTTTTCAGTTGAATTTAAGTAGTTCGAAGTACCCAAAAAACTAAATTTGAAAAATTAAATCGATTTAAATGGCAATATACTTTTAATTCAGAAAAGCTTAATTTTTAAATTGTTTTGCTTACTTAAATAACAAGCGTAAACGAAAAATAAGAATGAAAATATAATTATTATAAAAATGTAATAAAAATAATAATATTAAATATGAACAAGTGTGAAACTCCGTTATACAAATAGATTTGGTAGAGAAGAAGTATTTGTGTATGTAAAGATGAATTTCATAAAAGGATCATGAGGAAGTTTAAGTGTGTGTTTCTTCCCAACTGGCTTAATGACAAACAACGACATATGTTACAAAGTCTGCAAACGTATGCATTCATTTAATGGCGCAAGTTGCTACCATGAACTTCCTGTTTCTGGAGAGCGCAACCCCCGACTCCAATTCAGCCGCTTACTTTCTTCGCTCTAAAAACAGAATTTTTGTACTTCAATTGATACACATGCATTTACATATATTTACGTGTATAGAAATGTGAATGCTGCACTGTTTGCTCGTACCGGCTAGGAAAAGAGAACTGCTTATTCCTTCAGCTGAACAATTTCCTAACTATACACAAAGAAAAATAATAAAAGAATAAAAAGAATATACATATGAACAGCTTGAGACTTTTCTGACGTAATATTATAATATTTATATTCACTCCATGTGTGTATTGTTTTTATTTTTTATTGTTATTCATAAGCGAATTTATCTTACAGAGCCGTTCACCTTCTTGTTTATCCAATTGTTACTCTACAGCCAGAATGCTCATGCGGATTTCGCAATCTTTTAATCTATCGTTCTTGCTGCAACGTCACGGGGGACTCGCCAGCCAATCAGTCGTTCTTCAGACGGCAACGAATTAACATTGCGTTGATTTTTTTCTTACATCACTAACACATACTTAGCCCGGCTGTGTCATTTGCTGAAAGCCCAATAATGGCCTCTTATTGACCAGAACTTCTCAAAAACTTTTACCATGATTCTTGACTTTATCTCTCGTACAACTCTACTGTTCTGTATAATGAATATCCTGCTTTCCCTCTGTCTCTCTCTCTCTCTCTCCATCTCTCTCTTTGTTTCAGTTTAGATATAAACAATCCAATATATTGTATGTACTTAGTAAATACACAGGTTTGTGTTCTAAGATCCTTATTGAATCGTTTTAAGAGGGTTGATAACTGTGCAAAATTAGTATCCATAAAGGCTAATATTGAGTACTATTATCAAATTAATGTTTTAGTAAAGGTTTATACGGTTTAGAGTGCGGAAAATATTATCGAATAATCCGATTTCTCTAAATTACATCCAGAAGCCAAATAGTGATAGGATCTTCATGCAACGAGATGCTATACATCCTAATGAACGCCCATTTTTCAGGGTGCACATAGAAACTTAGTTCGAGTTTTATCAAGATCTGCAGTGGAAAGGTAAAAATTAGTGCATGTCCACTTTGTACGATATACATATGTTTTTTACTTTACTTTCCAACAATCAAAAATTGCGCAAACAATTCGCTCATTTGTTATTCCGCGTATCGAAATTGACATACGCATTACATTATTAATTTATTGGTGTATAGTAAGACGTGGATTATTGCATGTAGCAACTGTTTCGAAGAGCTGAAAATTGGAAGCTTACTGCTCTGGCGCTCGCTGCTCTGTTATATAGCCAGGTTGCACTTTCCGAATTCGATGTGTCGTCAGACTTCATGAATAAACAAACAAAGGGAAATGGAATTACTCGTTTGTGAACAAGAAGAGTTGGTGAAAGCAATAGAAACTACCGAACACAAGAAATTATACACACACACACAGACTTTCTTGTCTCTGCGTCATCCGTATAAAAAAGCGGGAAAACTGCATTTGGAGGTTTTTTTATTTATTTGTGCTTTCCCAATTTAACACGAGGCACTTCGTTTTCATTAATTTGTTGTGGGAAAAATTTGGTTTAATGTAACCAGCTTTGAAAAAAAGATTTAAAGGGGGTGATAGAGGATGCATCTTAAAACAGAAATCCGCACCCTCCGGAGGCTTATAGTTTTTAAGTAATTTAATGTTAAAGTTGTGTAATTTAGCGAAAAGTTGGCGTTACCGTAAACCTGAAATAAAAACTTAGTTCGTATGCAGAGATGTTCAGTGGAGGTTTGATTGTAAATCTGCAGTATTTTTTGCCGTAATTTAAAATTGAGAAACATTTTTGAAAATATAAACATACAGAAAAAGCGTTGTAGGAGAGCATTTAAAATAAAAACAGTGCAATTGTTTGGACTATGCTCTGCACGTATTTTACTCAGCGAAGCTTAAAAACAATGATATTAAAGGTATCGCAAAAAATAATAAAGAAATTAAAAACCAAAAATTACGGTTTATAAGTATATTGTATTACTTCGATCAGTTTTACAAACGGGTTCTCATGCTTTTTATAAACAGATTTTCTCCACAAAAATTCAATTATCATGTCTGCAAAACAAATAGGTTGGTTGTCTTTATGAAAAAACTCGTCTTTATGAAACCTTTCAAAAAAATAACCCTCCGGCTACGCAATCCACAGTATTTTTGCGTAGAACTCCTTTCCGTGTTAAAACCATTGAACCCAAAATTAAAACGGCATATGCGTGTATGTAGGAGGCACAGTAACCCCTATCCCCATCATTAACACTAAACTGAAATACTTCATTTTTGTTCGTTCCCACGACAGTCGGTTCTACGTATTTATATCCGGCCAAGGACTGTCACTTCAGCAGCATTCCCCATATATGTATGGGGAATGTTTATGCTGCTACAACAACAACAACAACTTCAGTTTTGTTCATATTTTTGTTTTCATTTGCAGGCATCCGGCAACACTATACTGTTGTCATTCCAATCTTCTTCTTATTCGCGTTTAAAATTGGAAAGTGATTGTATGGATAAATGCATTTGGATTTAATTTTATTGAAAATAATTCGAATACAAGTATAAAAATAAGTAAAAACACGCGGGTGAGTGTATATTTAGAGAATTTTAGTGAAAGTCTGACGCCAGACTTGTCAAAATCGTGAAAAAAGTAACTTTTGGGGGAAGACGCCATCTTTAATATAGTACTCAATTCGCCTTGACATATACTTATAAGAATCTAATCTGATAGCCTATGATGAATGTAGCACTGAAGTAAATTTTTTCTTTTGCTGTATAATCATGTTTTCCAGCGAACTATGCGCATTTCTCCTCTTTCAATCATATAATGCATTTTAATTATTGAAATTAAAGTTCTTTTTATTGAAAATCAATTACAACACTTTGTTGATTTTCCTAAATTTTTAATGACATAACATTCCCTTATACAATAATCTTAAAAAAACTTGTGTTTACTTAGTGATATATGGCTAAATGTTTAGTGCGCATGCGCACCGTCAAATCGTAATTGGAAAGGACGCTTCCACACAATTAAAAGCTGGGTTGCATTGTTGCCCGTTTGGCTTGCGTATGTCTATGAAGGGCCGCGCTTTATCATCGGTTTGCTTGCACACAACCAGTGCCACCCATGTTGGAAACGTCAGCTTGGAGGTGCCTGGCTAATACAAGGCAAATCTATTAAAGGTGGTACCGGTAGACCAGTCGATTTGCTTTTATTCTTTCGCCGTGTACATCCGCATGCCAGCATAAAATTAAATCACGAAAAGACGTTCCTTTCGCACGGCACGATCGGCGAATATTCTCCTAAAGGACTGCGGTTTGTTGGAATAAAACCGCGACTTTAAGTAGCCCCAAACGAAGAAGTTGAGATGGTGAAATCAGTCGATCAGCTACACGACTTCACAATATCCATTGTGGCCCGTGCTGTGCGTGCGGTTGGACCCTCTTGTTGAAGATTTAAATTTTGCTAAATGAGGAGAGGATGGAGAGAACAACTCGCTCACACGTCTGATGCCAATGAATACGGTGGGGAGAAAACAGAAGTTTTGGCCTACCGTTAACCGGTTCTCAGCTATTTTTAAGCAATCAGCTGATTTGGTGAGGTTGTGAGTGAGATAACATCGGTTTTTTTACAACATAGGGCAGCAAACTTGATATTGTGTTGGTTGGTATTGTTCGAAAAAATCAATGCAGTTACTGCATAAGCTACTCCGTTGCCTCTGAGCATTGATTGTATTCAACTAACCTCACTTTACACGTTTTGTTTTCAGTTCATTCACCTTTCTCTCCGTCAAATTCCCCATGAAGTAACAGTCAAATTTACTCTCAAACATTCACCAAACCTTGTAATCCCTCATTATTATAATACGTTCACATATAAGTAGATGATCTACTTTTTCGCGCTTAACTCAAAATCCGTAATTAAAAAGCGCGATTTCCCATACAAAATTTCTCTTCCAAAATCTGAGATTATAAAATAATCCCAGATAATAACAATATTTATTGACATACAACCCTGTGTTTTTGTGTTATCGAGGAGAAACATCAAAATAAAAACTAATTAACCGTCCGTTGTGTGATGTGGCCTACGCAGGCCATTCCGAATTTTAGAGGGGTATATCTTTTTGTTTCGTTAAGTTTTCAAAAAACGGCGAAAATATACCATACAGGTCTGTTAGATGAATCTTCTGAAAATTTTATAACCATTTCCAGCGAAGTGATTATGAAAAAAAATACATTTTACACAAAAACTTCATATGTTAGGGTAAATGGCCTGCACAGGCCACCACTGCAATTTTAGTATAGTCATGCACCGTACTTGGTCGTCTGACTAATTAGAGTACAAGAAAGAGTGAATACGATTCTCTCTCACTCAGTGATAGTAGATAGGGCTCTATTAGCTATCGGTAGAAGAAGTAATCGTCTATCAAGTGAGCAAATGCGCCATCACGAGCAAGTGTTGAGCAAATTTATTGCAGCGGAGGATGAGGAAGATGATCCGTTTGTCACCGACGACGATAATGATGAGGATTATGTTCCTGTTGATGACGGAGAGGTGTCTGATATTGAGAATGAGCTTGAGGTCGATGAAGAATTGCCTGAAAACGAAGAAATTTATGAAGTTGAATGGGATGAAGTAATCGAACCAGTGGAGTGAGTCGATTACTAGGTGAAAAAGAGCAATTTGTGCATATTGTACATACACATCCAAAGGCTACCCGGGTCCACGTTTTGACCTATATCTCGAGACCCTATCCACCAATAGGTATCCAAACTATACGGAAACCATCTTCAATACCTACTTCACAATGTGTGTAAGTTTGGTTAAAATCGGTTGAGCCATTCTCCGTAAAGTTCATCACAACGCGAAAAACGGCTGAATTTTTATATATATAGGTGTGCGACCAAGCAAGAAGTCAGACCAACAAAGGGATTTTATATTAGAATTGGCTGAACAACTGACAATCCCCTTTATGGAAACACGTGCAGCAAATCCCAGGGTATATGGTAGACCAGGAATTAAAAATAGCAATGCAAAAGTTTAATGTATTTTATGTAAGTATTTATACCAAGATCCGAATTCGTACTGAAATATATAATTAATTTAAATAATGTATCTCTCACAGGATCCACCATCAACTTTGACGGCCCCAGCACAAAAAACTGTATCAAAGCCCGTAAGCTCACAGTACCGGCCATTGGGCAAGCTATGTACCAAACTGGATAAGTTTAAAAGAAAACCCCGATTTACTTGCGACATTTGCAAAGATGAAATGTGCTTAACTCACGGTTTAGAAACCAAAACCTACACTTGCAGCATATGTCTAGCTGCAGAAACTACGTCAACTTCATAAGCAACTTTTAAAACTTTATATATTTTTTTATTTATTTATAAATTGAATTTTTTAAATAATTTTTCAAAAAACAGTAAGAAGGATGAACCTTGATAAATAAATTTCTTTTAACACTAATCAATCTGTTTTTTTATTAATCGGTATTACACTTAAATTGATTACAGACATAATTTTCGTACCAGCCTATAAATAAAGCACGTGTTCTCATAGGTGGCCTGGCCAGGCCATTTTAAACAACGAAAGAATATAAAACTTTCACACAACGGACGGTTAAAATGGATGCCGGCAAAGCAAAAAGGTCTGTTAACATAATTCTAATACAATTTTTGTTAAATATTATTAATTAGGGATACATTTTACGTTACATAAACGTTTTGCCCTGTTATTACTTACTATAAAATGTAATATCGAATTTCGAATGCATATTATTGCCATAATATTTTGCAACCCCAGTAAACGTCGCATACGGATTTCCTTCAACTGTTTAATATTAGCAATTAATTGCGCAATTAAATTAGCTATTCCTTCTCCTTGTATATTCTTCATATCGTTAATAATAATTAAAGAAATCAAAAACACCTAATATTCCACCAAAATAAGTTTTATGAAGAAAAACCTCTCAAAGCAGTATTGACAGCTGATTGTCAATTTTGCAGGTAATCTGCCATATGTGAACGGGTAGATCAATTTGGAGGATTTATAGATGATTACTGCATATGTGAACGCATTATTAGTCAATGAATTTAAGTTTCAAATTACAGTACGCTCGCCAAAACTCGATGAAATGAAAACCGGACTTGTTTGAGTTAACGCATTGTTCGAATTTTCGAATGTTATCATGTATTTTTTATTTATTTTTTCGTTAGCAGATTTTGTAGTTACAATTATTCTATTTTTCTTGCATAATTAAAGATATTAGAATGTTGTGGTTTACTGTGTAATGATTCATCACCATTTTATTTTAACGTTTGCACTTCTTGTTTTCGTAAATAAT
Organism: Anastrepha fraterculus; assembly: GCA_037575425.1. Classification (NCBI taxonomy): domain Eukaryota; kingdom Metazoa; phylum Arthropoda; class Insecta; order Diptera; family Tephritidae; genus Anastrepha; species Anastrepha fraterculus. The sequence continues at coordinate 114,096 of JAYXIM010002695.1, forward strand.
AGAAAGAACTGCAAAGTATGTCGTTTACTCGTACTAATTGCTAGAAAAAAAAACAGTGGTCTTTTGAAACCAATTTGGGACCAGAGCTGACGTCATCTAAGCTGACTCTGTACTTCTGTACTTCACTGAGCAGTTAAAATTTTTAAATACTATAGAATTTGAAATTTTTCCAATTTAATCTTGTGTTTCTCAGTAGCGAACACGCGAGAAATGTGATGTACTGTTTTTGAGATTTCTTTCCCAGAGGCTTTCCCAATTACGAATTTTTAACGAATTCGAAAATTCGTTTTTATATTTTTACAATTCCACAAACTTAGACTTAGCAACATATTTTTTTTTTTGGATAGCTATGGGACACTTTCACGATTTTTGACTGCAGTAAATTATTTCAGCCCTTTATGCTAAATTCAAAAGATTTAAGTTTTGTCCCACTATAATAAAATTTATTCGATCTCAACCACGCAATACCTCATTTAATGAAGAATATCAATTAAAAGCCATATGAGTGTAAGAAATCAACCGCCAGCCAGTACAATGCATTAAAAATAAAAAAAAAACATCGTAACTTGTAACAAACCTCCCCAATAAGGTGCCTTTAAATATATAATATATAAAAATTACCCACCTAGCAACAACAGTGTAAGTATCTATGTATGTTTCCTATGCTTCCCATAGAAAATTAGCCTTTTAACATAGTTTAATTTACTCGACTTCGTGGTTAGACTTTTAATTAACATTTCAATTAAAATTAAACAAAACAGCTAAATTAACGCGTATAAATATTCTAATTTTGAATGAAATAAATTTTTTAGTAAATCTAAATAATAGAACTGAAGTGTTTTCGTTTTTTAATTATTAGTAATTATTCCGAGATCTTATATGTGTTCGTTTTCCGGACTTTTGCTGCTACCACGCAAGAATGATATAATACAAGATTGTGTCTTCCGAATTCATGAAGCGCTGCGAATATTCAAATAAAAGGAAGATGAATTACTTGTTTGTGAAGAGGAAGAGTTAACGACAGCAATGGAAACTGTCAAACACAAAACTGTATACACACACACTTTCTTGCCACGGCGCCATCAGCAAAAAAACTGCATTTGGAGCAATTTTTATAATTCGTGCTTTCACAATTTCATAGGCGGCACTTAGTTTGTTTATTTTAAAATTCACAAATCTTAAAATCACAATATTATAAATCCATTCACTGAATATTTACAACCAAGTAATTTCTCTTTCTTTTGTTTGTTTTGTATTATTGTAACTGATGACGTCAATCAGTTGTCAAAATCGCGAAAAATAAAGTAGCGGTACAATAGTAATCTGTACAGCGTGTCTGCGAAAAATTTACGAAAAAACTGAGATTGGTCTGGTGATATACGACATAAATCAACGCAGCCTACGCCCATTTTACTTCGTTGCCATCTAAACAATGACTGATTGAACCAGTGTGTGCCGAATCCCCGATTACGTGGCAGCCGAAGTTATACTCAAAATTTTATTTCGGATGGCCAAACCTTCTAATTTATTTCATCGTTGACCTATTCACGACTCGAAACTGCTTCAGATGCATTAATCAGGCAAGAATGATAGAATACAAAGATATGTTGTAAAATAAAAATGAAAAGGATTTGAAGTTACAAGCTGCGAAAATCTCCTCTTAGGAATTACTAGCAACTCACGTTTCTCTCATTCGTTTCTCTGGATTTCGTATAAAACTCGTTGTCTGTGTTGTCAGTCATCTACTGCATTGCGGGTTTGCCGTTAACTTTCGGACTTTTTCCAATTCATCTCCATCTTAAGGCTCATGCAAACATAAAGACAAACAAAAAAATGAACGAACCAACGAGCAGGACGTTTAAGTCGACAGCCCTCTATAGTCAAAAAGTTTTCATTACCATGTCTATTTAAAATTTTAGTAACGTATTTATCTCACTCCATCAAGAGGTCTTTTCAAAACAGAATGTCACCCATACCTTCTCTCAACTAATTTGATATTGCTGCTTCATCCGCTAGGTGGGCTAGAAGTGGGCTCGTTTCTATGTTGTGAGAATAACGGGAGAAATAACATTGCAATAATGACAATAGCTGGAACAAAAAAAAAACCAACAGCAAATAATGACAATTGCCAACATCTGTCGCCATAGCTAACGCATCCGCAAGGCCGCACCCACACCTTAGGCATTCGATAGACTCGCCCGAACTCACAAACATGGATAGCAACCAGCCAGGCAATATTCGAGGTGTTCAACGTAATTTCAACCACAAATAAACACACTTGCATACTTATATTATATATGCAGATAGCGTTATTTTGTTTTTCCATTGGCATTTTTTTGGCTTTGTGGCTCAATTAGACTTTTTCGGTGGAACGATTATTCTATTTTTCCATGTTCTTATTACTTTCTCGGTGCGTTTTATGCCATCGGCTTTAGCAATTCATATAATAGTCAGATTTTATTATAATTTTTTGTATGTATACTGTTTCAGTTTATGAGCTGCTATTTAACTGCTCCACTTTTAAAAATGTGCTGGGTATTAAATTGAAAATTGGCCTTATTTTAATTATCATAATTGTTATTGCTGTAGGTATTAGTACTGTTAAGCTTCCTTGCTAACTCTTAATTAATTCCATGTAATTTCGTTTAGTAGGCCACTCAAAGTTATATTTTTGGAATACTTGTTCAGAAATCTAATGCTTGAAACCAAAAGTTTGAGGTGAGTGGGGAGAGATGCCACAATACCCACAGACTTTGAAATAACAATTTCATTTTTTTATAGCTTAAATACAAATTCGTCACAGTTTTCCTACAAATACTTGGTGACAAAGCCTTGAATAACATTTGCAGCTTACATCTATAATTTTTTTTTATTAGTTAAATTCATAATTAGTAAGAATGGAAAATATAAACATAGGTATTTATTAACTTGCATTTAAGTACCAAGCTCACGTTTCGCCTATCTCCAGTGCATTCTAAGCAGTGGTTGCTCAATTGCAGTGAAACTAAACAAATATTGATAAAACTTATTTTCGATGCCTCTCGTCATTTAATGTCAAAGTTTTGTAGTTCGAAGTCGGCATAAAATTGTCGGACCCGCGGCCAAACGCCTAATAAAAGATACAAAGATACACCGACGAAGTCTAAATAAATGTCCAATATGGCCTGGTCGAACGACTTTAGAAAAGTTGTAATATTTGTAGAGTTTCTGGTAATTACTTTATTGAAGAACGTTATGCAGCATACAGATTAAGAGCATATTTTTTGTTTTAAAAGTCTGTTTAATATTAGACAGGCACTACCTTGTTGACATATTTTACATAAAAATGTATTGAGATAAACCATAAGCAGTTTATACTGGTTTACTATTGATACCTAAACGCTTAATTACTTTTTTGAACTGCCCAACTATTCTGCGACACTTTACATGTAACATGCAAATATTTTTGCTTCCAAAAATGACACTTACACCCTTTTGTTGGGTATTTGGTCGAGCTTCTCCTCCAATTTCTGATATGAGTATTGATGTTTTCCACAAAATGGAAGGACTTATATTTTTAAGTCACTTCCGAATGCAGATATTGTTTTTTATGTTGTGAAGGTAAAAAAAAAACAGTAAAACAAAGACGTGGAAAAAAGAAGAATATTCGTCACACTTTAGCAATTTTAATTTAATTTTTTGTGGCAGGAAGGTTCCAAAGATGGGGAGTAAGCACGAAGGACTGTCGTTCGGCTACTAAGCAATTATATTTCATACTAATATTGGGGCTCATGAAAATTAATCACTTCAAGGAGAAGTGTTAGCCACCTTAACTTTAGCAAGTCATCAAATTGTATAGAAAATATTTTGTTTTTTTTTTTTGGAAGAAATCCACGGAAATGTTACTTTTTGATGTATTGACAGTGTGTGACCAAGAGGTATTTTCCATATGAATTTCCAGGTTTGACTCTTTTGTACCATTGCATCTGAGAAAATAACATTTAATGCAATTAAAAGCCGAGAACTTTCACGGGGGCATTCATATGATAATTTTCCTGACACAACGAACTTTTGCGAAAATAATTTTTTGAGGTTTTATGTAACCTTCGTAATCGGAAAAATAAAATAAAAATCCGTATAAACTCTATAATTAATCTAATTTACTTTAAACTAACCTACAAGGATTTTCATATTTATTAATTGCAAAAATTCCATTTTTTTCTTTCATTTCTGCTAATCCGCAGCTGGTGATCCGTTGCCTGCGAGAGAGAAACATGAGAGATATGTTAGCAATCGATGGCTAGGAGCGAGTTCGGGGTGTTTCCGTCGATTCTGCTAATATTTACTTTAACTTATTGGTCAATATTGACTGGCAATTCGTAGTAAAATTGTGTAAGAGAAAAAACGCCGAGAACCATTGAGATGTTTGAACAATCGACTAAAAGAACTCGAACTCGGCCATCACTAGTATCGGATCAATCTGCAAATGACGCTGGAAGGATTTCAAAAGTGTAACACTCTTCAATGTTGATTATTTAGCAAAAACTTTGTTGAAACGAGCTTTTCAAAATTGGTTGCAGGTAACGTATTATACAAGGTTACCGGGAAAGTCACCCTAGATACTTAAGAACATTATTATTTAGGCAATTTCAGATTAATTTGGTTATATGACGAATTTAGTTACTTACGAATTTTCACTAAGTGTTTTCTATTTCACATCTTTAAACAAAATTTGTTGCAAAAAGTGGTAGATCGACCACAAAGGTGGTATAGTCCGCTCACATAGAATACAAGATTGTGCCTTCTCAATTCCCGGCCCCTCGTTTCCATCGGTTTGTTTAATTTCAAAGTCAAACATCTTCCAAATACATTATTAACAACCCATTCACTATACAAATATTTCCAAAATAACTTAGCCAAGATACTAAGATAAAATTTAAAAGTGTTTACTGCGGAGATTTAATCAGAAAACACTTTTAAACATACCCAAAGAAGAAGGCTTGAATTTATGTGTTTTTGGGGATAAAGGAAAAAAACAATAGTCGTTTGGAAGCGGCAAACAAACAAAATTTACTAAAATTCAAAGAATATGTAAACTTAACAAGTTTAGCTGCTTACGAGCTACTTGGATATGTGCAAACCTATGGACATCCCTAAGTATATCTTCGGCATCTGTTGATGATTCGGCTGTTTATGTGTTGAAAATATATACACTCTAGGCTCATATTTAACTTAATTTTTTAATATGAATACATATGTACATGGCTACGCATAGGCATTGTATAAATAACAAAAAATAATATATTCCATTATTCGATCTCACCTAAACTATAACCTTCTTCCATAATGAATTTTTTCATAGAATAACGAACTCATTATAAATTTAGTTGACTAAAAATAAACTTTAAGCATTCTTACACCTGACTTTACTACACTTTGTCCACGGAAGTTCGCAGTTAGTCACGATTTTCTTACATTACTAACTACTTGACAAACCACATGCACTTTTTTAAATTAAATATAATTATATTATAATTTCATATAATTAAATTGTATTTAAGAGGATTTTTTAATAAATATTTTCATTTCGAATTAATTTGTAAAATTTTTTACTTAATTGATACATTCTTCTTTTGAAAAAATCTTCTTGACGTCGGCGCTAGCGTTTATGTGCTTCGAATACGCAATCCGCTTTTCCAAGTAGCTGCCGTAATGCCGAATAGTTGTAACATTAACATTTTTTAGTACTAGCTCCAAGTTTTTAGCAGTACTCTAAAAGCTGGTACAAGGCTTTGCTGATACTTCTCTGAACACTTTATCCGCCGATGTGGAGGTAGACTCATTGGAAATACATATGTTCCGTGAATCTTTTATAATGAAGCGTGTATTGTGTTTGATCACGTCCTCGTGGAGACTATCCAATTCTTCTCCCTGTTGTAGCTCGTTATAATACAGAAATTTCTTCACAGTCACCTTATCATCCGAAAGAAAGCTTTTTAAATTCTCCACTTAGGCGCGGCCACTCAGTTCCATCAGTTTGCACGTTACCACTGGTGTTGCGGGCTGTAATTAATTGCATATTGGTAAACGCACTCTTGTTGATAACTTATATATTTTCAAAGCAAACCTTACCTAGTATGTACATACTTCCGAAAATCTATATTTGTGCATTGTGGAAAAGTCCAACTTTCGCGCATATTGCCCCAAAAAAATGATCTGGATGTCCTGAATGTATTCCATGTCACATTGGTCCTGGGCATACCGATACAAACGCTTAAGCGAATTGTTGCTTATAAATACACACTCTGAAAACAAAATGTTCTTCCTATAAATTATACTTATCCTGCACCTTTATTCAACATTTTTAGAGTTAGCATCACAGAGTCTGGCTAATGGAAGCGATTTGCCAAGGAACGAAGAAGCTTTTCACTAAACAAACTTTTTATTATGATACGATCATCTACAAACAACTGGAGTTTATTTAGCCCCATATGGAAAACCGGCTGAGTGAAAAAGACACTACATTTTTTTTAATTAGGCAAGAATAATTTGAATTTGTTCATTCAACCTTAAAAAGTAAACATTTGAAAAGAAATAATTTACAATATTTTATGCAACGATGCACAGGGATTGTTTGAAAAGATTCACAAAATGCGTTCGATTGGCGGCAGTATCCAAGAAAAGCAGTAATAGATCTATGTAGATGATTTTAAAAAATTTGGTTATGAAGAAATAGTTTTGAAGCGTTAAAAATAAAAAAGGATCTTGATCACCGTACGAAGATGGGGAATCCTTAATTCTAGCAATACTTATAATATTATAAAATGTGTTTAAACTGTAGGATTGTCTATGTTTAAATCAATTATTGGATCAATCAAAGTAGCAACCGGTCTAAACTAGCCAATATACCTATAGAAATTATGACTCACGCAAACTGCTGTCCGTGCGCTTGAAATCATTTGAAAGGATCGGGCTCGTACAGAACACTTACTGGGGTGTGAAAAGAACAAAGCATGGAAAGAAACAGAAATAAAAAAGCAGTAGTAAAACGATATGAAAATTATATTGAATTGCCATTATTTGATCGAGGCCGAGATTATCGAGACTATTTTATCAGCAAAGCGACATTTAATGCTTGGTGATAGCATCAACTGGGGAAAAGCTTATAGCGCTAAAAGGAAAATAGCGGATGATGAATCTGCCTTCGTGAAAACGAATAAAGTCGATATACTAAGTATGTCATGCCGTCCAGACTGTTAACCGTTTCACGCAATCATTTTGAAAAAAGTTATTGCATCTTGTTTCTCAGGAACTTGCGGCCCAAATGATGTAGGAAATAGCTCACGTTGTTTTTATCACTAGCACAAGCCCCAATATGCACTAAATATTTAACTTCAAGCGTTTATAAATGCTATATAAGAATTAAAAAAATGCTTTTAACATGCCGCAAGAAAATACAAATAAATTAGATCTGTAATTTTTATTAATAAAATAAAAACACATGTGTTTATGTATAAAAAGTAATTAAAAAACATAAGTTTAATTTATGTATGTGCATACTACTGTGAACAAAAAGTAATAATTGTGTGCCGTATTATCTATAGAAAGAAAATACCTGTTAACGTGAAAAAGTGTGTATACATAAAAACAGTGCGTTCGATAACCACAGAAGTAGTGGGTGGGTACTTCACACATGATACCTCTAAAACAATATACTCAATGTCGTGTGTTCTTGAATTGAATTTTTAAACGAATTTGAAACCTTTAAATTTTTCAAAGCCCTTAGTTTTCAGCAAAATATAGTAAAATTTTTAAGATAAATCAACCACATTTGCGGCTTCGACCTGTGTTCTATCTTCACGTACAATTTCTAAAGCAGCTTTTAATAATACAGTTTTTTAATATATATATTTGTTTTTTTACTGCATGTATAGTCGTAATTTATATTAAGAAATATAGCGCTTAAGAAATATCTCATTCTTTTTTCTTCAAAAGCAACAGGATTATGCTAAAAGAAATATTAAAAATAGAATTATGCCAAATAAGTATGCCCAAAATCCGATTTGATGTCTTAAAATTGAAAATTATGCCACTTCTTTTTGGATGTGCAAAAATGTCGTAGTATGTTTTAACAAATGGAGCTCATTCTCTTGTGCAAAACGGCGGTATATAATGGACAGGAGAATAACTTTCCGTCCTTTCTTACCCAAAGTTACGAATTATTTAAACAGGTTCATAATAGATGACACCCTTTTGATCTTCTGATCCCACCAGATGCACAACATAAACTTTGAAGCATGAATATTTTTTTCCGCTGTCGATGGATCTGGTTCACCTGGCAGACTCCAATATTTTTAACGCTTAGGGTTATCATAATAGATTCATTTTTCATCGCCAGTGACGATGCGATGCAGAAAATCGTTTCTTTTCTGCCGTTCAAGAAGCATATCACACGTCACCAAACGTCTCTCGATATCTCTCTCCTTAAAGTGATGCGGCACCCAGTTACCTGCATTCTGGACCATTCCCATCGCGTGCAAACGTTTACCTACGGTTGATCTGTCAACATCCAACTCTGTAGACATATCATCAAGGGCTTGCGTTTTCATCCAATAACTGTAGTTGAGTAGCTTCGAATTTTTTCGGTGCCCCTTCACGATCTTTATCGAATTTGGTACAAGTGACGAACACAAGGAAAGAAATGTAATGTAAGTAAAAAAAAATTGATAAAATTTGGGTAAATTAGTTGATAGCATCAACTCTTAAAACTCGCCCTAACTTGGGACACGTATTGCTCCCACCTCAATTGGATCCAACATAAAGATTGTTGAGATAGGTTAAAAAACAAGACTAAAAACAGGCTTGTTAAGACTACATTTCCATCCGTTCCTCTGATGTTATAATCTATGAAAGTTCTCAGTGCCTCCGAGTTTGTTTGAATAACCAGCAAACCCAAATAAAATTTTACTAAAATTGTCGCGGAAATATAAAGTTTGGTCCGAATCAAAGTTAGCATTCCTTACTTGTTACTTTTTTATAGGATAATTGAGCGAATTTGCCCTTTATTTCTAAACATAAACAACTTTCCGATGGGTAAAGTGTGCACGCATGGGTTACCAAATTAGAAGGTTTAGAAGCCGCTTCAAGCCAACAATTGTGTGTTCATTGTAATTTATATAACTATACGCGGTTATATTTATAATTTCTGCGGTTCTAGTTGGTACAAACAAATTACAGATTCATATTCCGCGTACGGGAAAATCCCCCGAGAAAGTTGTTTGGTGGTAAAAATATTTGCATGTAAATAAGTTTCAGCTTTCGTAAATACTCCTCCTCGACCAACATCTAAAAAATTGAAAAAAAAAACGCATACCATATTATGGCTAACCAGGAGAAACTGAGAAATTACTCTTCTATATACAACCCAGACTTTCAAAAAACTTCCCAGCCAACTGCCGACGAGTGTTATTATTACCAGTCAGCAGAAGTCAGCTGACTATGACAATTTATACACAAAAAGCAAAAACAAAATACAGTGGAATCTCGGCTAACGAACGCCGCTCTTAACGAACGAATAAAATATAAAAACATTTCGCTTACCGAACGAATTTTCGCAAGGTGGATTCGTTAAGGTGAATTTATTAGAGCAGCTGATTCGTTTTTGTTCTTGGAATTTTATGGTTTGAATGTCAAAGTGATGTGTTTTTTCTTGTTTATTTTTTAATTTGTTTATGATGGCAAGATACATGTAACTGTGCTTTTTACTCTAGTGACTTCGCCTTGGAAATTTCGTATAACGAGAAAAAGAGGAAGTTAAGGTAAGTAAAACTTCGTTGTCTGTGTTTAGCTTTAGTTTCAGCAGCAGTTTTCACAAACAAGTAATGTTTATTTGTATGTGCCCACGATATCTCGAACAAAAATTAAAATATATTTCAGTGAAACTTGATACAGCGTAGGCTGCAATAAAATTAGGCCAAACTGGGTGCTCGTATTGCCCGCACTTCATTTAGATCCGCCAATGACATAATATTAATGAAATGAGATATGAACCACGCCAATTTTTTATATGCTAAGACTAAATTTACGTACGTCCCTCTGTTGCTACAAACTATAAATCTCATGGTATTTGAGTTTGTTTGATTCCAAAAATCCGCCGGCCAAATTAAATTTTACAAAAATATGGGCGGGTATATTTACATATATAACAAACCAAATTAAGGATCAAATGATGTTCGTTAACTGAGGGCCCACTGTACATGTAAAATTTAGGTTTGCACTATTGGAAGCCGCCGTAGCCGGATGGGTTGGTGCATGACTATAATTCAGAAGTGCGCAGGTTCGAATCTCCGTGCATGAAAAGTCAAATGAAAGATAAAGTTTTTTAAAAAGCGGTCGCCCTTCAATAGGCAATGGCAAACCTCCGAGTGTTATCGCCATAGAAAAGTTCCTCATAAAAAATCATCTGCCATTCGGAGTGGGCTTAAAACTGTAGGTCGCTCCATTTGTGGAACAACTAAGGTGTACACCACAAAAAGTGAAAGGAGCACGGCCAAACACTTAAAAAAGGGAGGAAGCGGCCTTCGCTGTGTAAACTAATGAATTAAATTGAATTTTTTTCTGGAATTTGAACGGTGTTGTCGAAGTGGACTTTTTAGCAAGAACATTTGTTCTAAAATAACGATATTAATGGTATGTATCATAGTATTTAGAGAAAAATTTGTTGTTACAACTTACGGCTGCATAATTAACGATAATTATGTAAATGCAGAGTTAAATGACTGAATATTTGATTCCAGATAAATGGCAATAAATATAATCTTGACAAAATCCTATGGAGCTCAGCATGGATTTCTTACAATGCGCCTATTTGCTGAAATTTTAACTCTTTGAATTCTTATTGAAATTAAATAGCTAATAATTAATGCATTTGGTTTCGTTTATTCGCCTAACGTATTTTCGCAATAGAATAACCATTTTTAAAGGTTTAGGCTCCAATTTCACTAGAAAATGTAATTTTTAGAAAATCACAAATTGAGCTTACACGAATTTGCTGTCTATCAACAATATATTCGTATGAACCTATAGTTTTCTTGCAAAGAGTCAATATTTTTAGTAGGATATGTAAATTGATATGTTCCGAAAAAAAATGAACCGATTGAAAAAGTAAGTATGCAAAGGTAATTAAATTGCAATAGTATATGTACATATGTACATTTCACACCTCTTATTTTAAATTCGTGAGAATTTATAAAAATAAGCAAAAATACTGTTTATCGGAATTGGAATGATGGCGGTTATGTTCTTGAAAAAAAAAATAACACTATATTGATATGCATACGAATTAATAATTCACAAAACAATGAAATATCAAAATTTAAAGCACCTAGTATAAACGTATACATATGTAAGTGTAGATATGTATGTATATAAAATTAAAGACATCATTTTTTTCTTTCCTCTAAAAATAAAATCACCACTAATGTAATGGTAATGAAAATTTTCTAAAACAAAAAATAAACAAAAAGTTGTAAAGAATTTGTTTACATACATATATGCATGTTTTTTTCTGACTCACAAATTTAAAGCAATTGGAATGAACTAAATGTATACATAAATGGAAAGAAAGGCAATTTAATTACCTCTGCAAAGGCATCGGTTCTTTATTTTTCGAGTTTTTAAAATTTTTCGGAAGTCATTATTTGACCTTTGACCTTTAGCATCTCTCCCATTTTTCACTTGCGCAATACAATTTTTATATGGTTCAAGTCAGTTACTTCCATCGAGTATTATTTTTGGGTTTTCGATAGCTTTACGGGACTTATTCTAGACTTTTTCCGAACATTGACAATAACATTTCTATAAAAAATCGACTTGACGCTTAGACTTTTCTACACGAACAGTCCAAATTTGGTGCACTTTGACAGTAAATTTAAACAATTATTCTGTTTGAATTAGTTAACACAATATTGGACATATATTTTATGTGAAACTGTTACGGGAATTACTTATTGTCGTTTAATAGATTGTAATCGATATATGTATGAAAGTACATACATACATACATACATATACATATACATATGAATGGATGGGCACGCATATCCCACAATTTGTCATCCGTGCTCAACGTAATTCATTATGTTTTAAGTCGGCATGGGAAACTGCTAATAATTTTCGGACGAAACATTTTTCTTAATCCAACTAGAAAGTCAAAATGTTGGCATAATAAGGTGTATGTCTAAGTATCTAACCAATACTGTGATTGTGTGATGATCTCTAGTTTTAAGCAAGTGCTCATATTTATAATTTTAATTTCAAACTTTTTTAATTAATGCATTAGATATCATATATCATGTTACGTAGTTATAGGTTATATGTAGTTAAATAATTTACAATATTTTATGATTTTTTTACATTCTCTACAAAAACATACAAATGTATATAGATTTGATTACTTAAAAAACTTCACAATTTGTTTCACCATTTACAAGATTTTTTTTTAATATTTTTTGCATTTTGGTGGCATTTCTAAATATTTTGTTTACGTTTCACTCACAAGGGCATGTTTTCTTCTTCGAAAACTTAGATTCCACTTATTGTCTTCCGAAAAAATGCTCGTTAAATTTGAATTAAATAAATATATATATGCTCTTCAAGCAGCGATGTATACGCAATTTTTTGACGTATTAACGAACTAAGCACCAAGTAAACTGAAACTCGCTCCGCGAAACAAATACTCGCGTCCAATTCGTGCAGAATCCTTTGCGCAACTGAATACGAAGCTACTCCACAAAACATCAGGATATAGTGCGACAACTCCTGTATAGGCCGACACAAATTGGCCAAAATTAACAACAACCACAGCGGCAAGAAAAACCAATACATCGGTATGCAATTTAATGATACGAAGACGATGTGGGCACACGAAAACTGCCAACCAGCGCCACGTAGTGCTATGCAACAACACGAATATGCCACATATTTAATGCAAAAATAACAACGCCAAGGTAGAACCGAAGTGTACAAAGGAACGAAGCTGATAGTTGGGAAATCCGAGGCCCGAGAGTCAAAACAACAGCAATGGAAGAAGTAAAGTAATAGAAATTAACGTTGACGATACGAAACCCGAACCGAACTGTTTCTATATGGCTGCCGACTGTGGCCCCGCTATAATCGTTTTCGTTTTCGTGAGGCATGGTAGGCTAACTTTGATAGAAAGAGTGAAACAACAAGGTAAGTAGGAGGTTTGTGCCAAGTAAGTATTGTCAGATGCTTGATGCCGGTGTTATTGCCGATGTTGTTGTTAGGTTGTGAGCGACCACAACCGCAACAACATACCGCAAATTCGCGTCAAAAACGTAACAACACGACCAATACAAACATGCAAACAAACACAGATGCATACAAGTATGTATTCAGCAATAAGTTTAAAGGTATGCATGAATATGTAAATATGTAAATATGCTTGCTCGCATCTCCTGCTGTACAGGTCGTTGATGTTGAAAGAGCACTAAGTACTGCTTTTTAGCCATTTTTGTAGGAGGTCGATGGCGGCCATGCTGGATCATGCATGTTGTGTTCAGTTTAGAGTTATTTGGTGGTTCGAACAGCTGTTCGCAACAATTATTCTTTGGTGCATTGGCATTCGTATACTATGTATACATGTGCATGTATGTATGTATGCATATGTGAAGATGTATGCTTAATAGTGTACATATGTATGGACGTAAATTAATTTGTATTCATAAAATACGTGTATGCATACATACAGATATAGATATGAATATTGAAGATATAATACTAAGTGAATGAATAGAAGACCACCGCTATTTACTTTTCAAAGTTTGAAAAGAACTTCTCCACTTTTCCAAAAACAATTACCGTCTTTCGAAGCGATCCACAAATCGGTCCAATTTTTTGCCCTTTTGTAAAAGTACGTCAGTTTTAAACCGACTTAGAATGGCAGATTTTTTATGAGGAGCTTTTTCATGGCAGAAATACACTCGGAGGTTTGCCATTACCTGCTGAGGGGCGACCGCTATTAGAAAAAACTTTTCTTCATTTTGGTGTTCCATGCAGGAATATTCGAATGGGTGACTATATTTATTATAAATACACACTATAGATCATTGTTATTAAACTTATTATTTATTTAAAATAAAGACATTTTATTAACCTATTTCTAAAAAACTGTATTTGTGTTGGCAAAACCTTGATTATTTGGCACAGTTTTCTCCAAGACATTTGCTTCTATAAGTACTTTGACGCCTTCAAAAGATCTAGCACGATAGAACTGACCGTCAGAACGGGGTAATTGTAATTACATTACAAAAATTTTAATTATATTACAATTATTTTAATTACATTACAATTACCTTCCTCAATACACAGCGAAGGAGCTGATCACTATTTCAATTTCATTAGTAATTTTTTTATCAATTCCATTACAAGGAATCATATTTTGTAATTTTGATCTAAGCTATTTGTAAAGTAGTTTTTATTATAATTCCATATCCTGCAATTGCAGTAGTACAATTCCTCAAAGGAATTGTAAAAGTAATTAGGCAGTAATTTATCGACATCAATAGTGATGGCTTGCCAATATTTCAAAAGCTATCATGCTCAATCGTGGCCGATTTGGAAGCTTCCATTTTGCCTTTAGTATTTATGTATTTATAATATAAAAAGCCTAAAATATATCTACATTTGTGAATCCTTTTGATGTGCAAATGGAAGAAAAATAATAAAAGTTCATACTATTACTAATTTGCGTGGCGCCTGCAAGAGCTCTTGTTTGCCGTACAGGCAGCAAGTCCACACAAACCGTAAGAAGAGTTAATACTCGTAATATACTACTGTGGGCAAAAAGTAGGGTAAATTTGGTTGTAAAATGAAAAATCTTTATTTATTCTTGTAAATCAATTTCATCCCCTTCAAAATAATCCCCTCTCGATGAAATACACTTATGCCAACGATTTTTCCAATCCCCGAAACATGCCAAATAGTCCATTTCCGGTATAGCCATCAGCACCTTCTTCGATTCAGCTTTTATCTCCGCAATCAACTCGAAAGGCGTTCCCCGGAGTGGTCTCTTGAGTTTTGGGAATAGCCAGAAGTCACACGGAGCCAAATCAGGCGAATACGGTGGTTGCGGAACGATATGCGTGGAATTTTTGGCGAAATGGCCACTAAGAACGAGTGCAGTGTGAGACGGTGCATTATCGTGATGCAAAAACCAAGAGTTGTTGGCCCATAATTCTGGTCTTTTTAGACGAATTGCTTCACGTAAACGACGCATAACGCTCAAATAATATTCCTTATTAACAGTTTGGCCAGGTGGAAGGAATTCATAGTGCACCACACCACGAAAATCGAAAAAAACTGTCATCATGACCTTTATTTTTGAACGACTTTGTCGTGCTTTTTTCGGTCTGGCCTCGCCATTAGCACGATATTCGCTTGATTGGTCGGTTGTTTCAGGGTCGTAAGCATAAATCCAAGTCTCATCTCCCTTAATGATGCATTTGAGCTTGTCCTGATAGTCTGAAAGCATTGTTTCACACACATCGACGCGACGACTTTTTTCCAAGAAATTGAGAGTATTCGGTACCAAACGAGATTTGACTTTTCGTAGGCCCAAATGGTCTTTCAAAATGGTTTTCACAAATCCTTCTGATATTCCGATCATATCAGTAAGGTCTTTAAGGGGTTAGGGGTAGTCAGAATTTTCAAAAAAACGATTTTGTTTTGCATTTTCTTAAAGTATAATGTTTTAAAAATATTGTGTAAAAAGTTGAAGTGAGTCCGACAAATACTTTTCAAGTTATTCAACAATTAACAAAGGGCGCTCGGCCGCTCCGATAGCAAAACTTTAAATGCGTTTTTTTCAAAACTATGTTTTTCAAACTGGTGAACACTGTAACTTAAAAACCGCTACGTAGATTTCAATAAAATTTATACAGCTTTTGAAAAACATAAAAAACTTGTGCCTGATCGAAGGATTTTTTTTTTTCAAAAATTTCGATTTTTTTTTAACAATTAACTGTTGGTTTTTTTTTCTAAAATCTGGAAAAAATTTTCTGAGGCCGCCATTTTGTTCATTTTGAAAAAAAAAAAGCTTCGATCCGGCTCGAGATTATCTATCAATAAAAATAATTTTTCTCATCCGATTGGTTTTAGATGAATCTGCAAGGACTTGTGATGTTCACCGCAAGGGACTTCTGGAGAAACGGGCTTCACACAAACAGCGATAACTTTTGCAATTATTAATTTTTTTTTGAAATTTTGGTGAAGTCAAGTTAAAACATGATGTTTTTATGCTATGTTTTTATTTTTGTTAAATAAATTAATTAAGTAGCAAAAAAAAATTCGTGAAAATCATCATTTTTTCGGGCCTCTGACTACCCCTAACCCCTTAACAGTCAACCGACGATTTTTGAGCACTAACTCCTTCACTTTATTGACGTGTTGGTCATCTGTTGACGTCGATGGTCGTCCGGAGCGCTCCAAGTCATCAACACGTTCTCGACCCTCTTTGAAGTCTTTGTACCACTTATAAACATGTTTCTGCGACATGGTCGAATCACCAAATGCCTTCTGCAACATGCTAAACATTTCCGCAGCCGAAATTTCATTCCGGAAACAAAATTTGATGGCACTTCTCTGCTCAATCAAATCAGACATTGTAAAAATCGAAAAATGCACTCTTGGTCGTTTGGTAAACACAAGCGTAAATGTATTACTGATAATGACATTCACATGAAAGTTGGCCCAGATGTTATTAACAGTGCTGCCAACTCATGAAAAAAATAACTAGAGCGAAATTTTAATCCCGCGAAGTTTGACAAATAAATTCACCTTACTTTTTGCCCACAGTAGTACTAGTATATAAAAGTAGAACTGGGTGAGTTGCTAGCCTACATCGGTGTTTTGAAAAGAAAACTTTTATGGCATCACATCCAAGAATTCAAAAATTCGAGGACGCTTAAGTGTAAAAATAATAAGCGAAATAACCTTAGACAGCATGCATTTGTGGGATTTATAAGCATGCGCAAATTTTTGTTAAGATTACTGCAAAATAAAGCGAATTCAGAAAAGCAAAGAAATGAAAACAAAGTTGAATGAAAGAATTTGTGAGAAAACCCAAGTCATTGGATGAAATTTTAAATTGTAATGCGACTGAATCTCGACAAATTCTTTTGTTCTTTTAAACCAAGAACACATTCAGGATGACCTATATGACAAGATCTTGATTTTGCATTGTGCCTGTAGTGAACACATTTGTCGCAAAGCATATATTATAAAAACTGATTTCATTGTTCGTTTTTATTTAAATTAATTGTTTAATTCTATTTTTTCCACACTTTGTGTATATTCTAGTGTAACACATATATATAGGTGGTTGCCAGGTGGAATATAGAACTTCAAAAAACAAATTAAAATTTGATCTAGCTTCAAGCTAGAAGTTTTATTTGTCTCCACGAATAGCCTGCTTTCTGCGCTTATGCATTCACCTGTCGCCTTCAGGTGTTGGCTGGTATAAAACTATTGCACCTTACTGAGGGTGCAGAATCAATAAGTCTCTTATTAAGCTTTTCGTATACGTTTTGAAAATTATTTACACATTTTAAAGTTATATGTTCCAAAAAAAACTAATACACTTCGACTTCAAATTGTAAAGAAAGCCAATCAGGAAAATATAATAAAACTATAAACTTAACAAAACAAAAAATGTAAGAGTTTATGTTTTTATTTTTAAAATTATTCATTTCACAAAAGCCCCAGACAGGTTTTGTCTTATCAACCCTTATACCCCAATCGAAATACAAAGATTTGTAGAAAATAAAAAGTACATATATGTAATAGGAAAACAATTTTTGAATAATTTTTTTTTTTTTTGTTTTGAACCAGTTGGCCCAATGACATTAGGGATATGCCTGGTAGACAGTCCACCAACTGGCATTGAAAGTGGTTACCCTATTGTGAATATAGAATGTAAGTTGTAGCGTCTTTCTCATAACAGCATTATACTCGTACACTTCCTGCAATTGCTGCATGGTTGCTATTAGCTCATTATACTCATTATTACATAATTTCAAAAGCGAATGTAAGCGAACGTGATGCCTAAAGATATCAAGCGAGTGCGCTTTGAAAATGAATAAAAGATGGCTTCACGAGGTATGTTGCATGAGACATATTATGTATGTACTTGTATTTATGTACATAAGTAAGTCATATAAACTACTATTTTTTTCTAGACAAAAGACCAAAAATGTGATGGGCGCAGGTTGTGGTTACAGCTTCAGCTTCATCTTCATTATCACCGCATTCTACGTCTTCAAATATTTGGAAGGTGTCCTTATTTAGGTTTATTAATATGTTGTGCAGAATTTCACACATCAATATCCAACGGCAGGCAAGTTTAACTGAACTTTAATACTCGTTTTTAGTTCTCTTAGGCTATTGAAACGTTCCTTCATTAAACCGAAGAAATGCTCAACGCGTATTCGGTACTTGTTAAACACTCGTATAATATTTAGTTGAATGAATTTCTTTGTTGTGCATTGCCTTCTGTTGAGTTCGTCCTAAATAGAGTTATCAGAGTGCTATTGTTTTATAAGCACTGCCGGCTGCTAACCAGTTTGCAGAACAGCTACTCGAAAAATAAGCATTGTACGCAACTGTGCTATGATGATGTATATTATCTTCGATTGCAAAAAAAATACAGAGTATGAACTATTAAGTTTAACTTTGATTAAGATTTAAGATTTCTACAATAATACATAGAAATTTGCATGCGGTTTTTCGGGTAATGAACTTTTACATACTATCAAGATTAATCTAAAATTAATTAGTGTAATTTGTTTCAGAATCTAAAATATGCTTTGCCAGCTCCGATGAACCAGAAATGCAATGAAGAAAATCACTTTCATTTCTTTATTCGTTTTTTTAAGAATTTGATTTAATTTTTTAGGATTTACTTACATTCTAAGTGTAAACCAATTTTTGAATGTTTGACCAGTCAAACTTGAAAGAAGTTTCATTTAATTAAAAAAAAAACTCCGTGTGGACTTTTAACATGAAAAATAATGTTTTGAAACATTAAATTGGAAAGGACTGGAAACTTCTTCTCATATTTTAATTGCTGTGAAACTAGTCATTTCAGAAATTAGAATTTGGACTGGAATTTGTTTTTTTTGGCTAGTGTGAACTGGTATTTTGCTAATGCATGGCCCTCCATTTGTGGAACAACATCAAGACGCACACCATAAATAGGAGGAGGAGCTCGGCCAAACACCCAAAAAGGGTGTACGCGCCAATTATATATATATATATATATGGCCGGACAATTAACATTTCGTAGAACGTCATCATATTAACAATGCCAATACAAATAAATGGAAAAAGATAAAACTCGAACTGGTTGCGCTGAAAAGTCAACTAGTAGTATTCTAGTTCACAACTAGTACTCTTCTCTGCAAGGATGTGACTGGCAACTAAGTAGATAGTGTATATTTGTATGGAGAATGCCTCATTGGCAACACATTCATCCGGCACATTGCCCAGATCCATAATGAAATACACTCTCAGTCGTCGTCGAAAAATTCCCATGGCTGAGATCACCTGATACCAAAACGCTCATTTATGTTATATGGTTGCATAAAAATTATTAAATTTCATACAAAATCGTATCAAAAATTCTAAAAAATTACGTATTCAGATATTTCTTAATAAAAAGCACTATTATAGCTAGAAATATATTAAAAATAATTGTTATTATAAACTTTCCAAGTTAAAGATATTATTGTGAGTTTTTTTTGGCGATATTCTATTGTTTTTAATGTTACCATAAAAATTATTATTATTATTAAATGAATTGTTTAAGTAACTTGAATTCTTGCCTTAGATTTATTACAATAATCTTATATTTTCTATAATATATTAAAAAAAAAACAAATGCCAAACCTTCCATTGTATTTCTTCCAATAAGAAAGCATTTCACATAAAACCATTTGCTATTCTCGGTGAAACACCAAAATTAAGAACAACATTTTTCTAATAGCGATCGCACCTCGGCAGGCAATGGAAAACCTACGAGTGTATTTCTGCCATGAAAACGCTCCTCGTTCGGAATCGGCTTAAAACTGTAGGTCACTCAATTTGAGGGAAAATATCAAAATGCACACCACTCACTCTAATTTTGTGTGCAGATGTTGGCTACTATCGAGTTGGCACTCTTTTGCTGTCTTTTTCGTTGTAGAAAAGTGCAGTGATGAGTGGCGCTTTGGTAGCAAACTTGGCTAATTCATTAGCTTTTTCATTACCACAAATTCCAAAATGGAGAAGTGAAAGAAGTTTTCAATATCTGCTCTCTCAAGCGTATTATAAGAGCGCTTATAAGTAATAAGGTTTAAACCTTTAATACAGTGTCTAAAAGGAAAAAAACTAAAAAGAATCTGCGATATATCACTTTCACACTTTTAAAAATAAGTGGTGTCTACTCGTTTTACCAAAGTGTCGTTCCTAAATAATTTTGAATGGCTAACATACATACATACATATGTACATATGATGAGAGAAGTGTGAAAACACACAACAGTTATCAAACAGAAAAAGAGAAAATAAGAATTATTTCATAATATAATTTGCACACGCAGGCACAAATGCATACACATGTATTATTATGATTACAAGGGAATTTCTGGAAACCTAACTGAGAGTAAAATGTTTCACGAGAATTGATGTGAGAGTAGGTACTCTCTCGTATAATATTATATATATAATAATTGTATTGCTATGTAAACTTTTACGAAATAAAATAAAATTTAAATAAAAAATAAATTTTTTCCACAACAATCAATTCTCACCAGCGTTAACTAGTTAATAGAACTTTGTTCAAATTTGTGTACATTTGAATATATATAAATCTGTATATATATAGGTTTAAGAAGCTGTCTATGCAAATTTAATAAATTTTTAATGGATCGAGGAAATATAAATTTTACTACTTGTATAGCATTTTTCAATGATTTATACGCAACTATGTACAAGTGGCAGCAAAATTAATCATTCAGTTTTGTTTTTGAATACGTTTTTTACTGAATAAAAAAAGCTTATTTTGAGTGATGGAAAACCTTATTATGAACTTTGCGCAATCCATTGCTTGTATGTTTGTATACTGCAGCTGTCTGGTTCACAAGTGCCAAATCTGATTGACTACGACGCCGTGTGCAAAAATTATAAATCTTCCGATAGGGTGATTAATTTTTCATTTTAGAAATGAAGACACCATTTTATTAAAATTGTTTTTTTTTTCAACATAGTCCCCTTTCTACAAAAATACAATTCTCCCAACGCTCCTCCATTTTTTAACCTCTCCACAAATAGGATTTGTCGAACTTTCCAAAATACGCCTCAGTCTCTGCGATGACTTCCTTGTTCGAACAAAGTTTTTTTCTCGCGAAGAACTTCCTTTACTCGAATAATTTCCAAATCCAAAATAACCTATCAATAGATGACAGCTAACACCAACTTCTCTCATCAAATGCGGGTACTTATTGAACCGCCCTCGTATAAACGTATTTCCGTAAATAGGATTATTTCCTCCAGCTTTAACCAATTTTTCTTCACCATTTAAAATCTATAATATACAATTTTTTATGTTTCAAACTTATGAAAGGTTTCCGATTTTTCTAATATATCTACTCTTTACCAATAGTAATATGTCAATTTAAATATTTATTTATTGTATTTAGGTCCAATGTCTAATTTAGTATTGTATTACAGAATTTCAATACATTATTCGGTAATGGTTTTGAAAATCATTACTTCCTTATAAATTTGGAAGTTTATCGAAACATTTTGAAGTGCAACGTACGAGTATAGTTCACACGTTTTGCAAAGAATACTTTCATATTCATTTGAGTTCTGAGCAAACATGTTTCAAAACAAAATATTTTTAGTAAATTTTATATTTTCAATTCCATACAAATTCTTTATATTCACTCACGTCACAAAGATGGTTCTAGATGCTCTTTGCATAAACCCAAAAATTTCATTAGTCAGCCAGGGCCGTCGGCTATATAAAATTAATATACTATACTTAAGCAATAACATTTAGTACAGAAAGATGTACAAATGTGCGTATTTATGACTGATGTAACGGTATTTGAGTATATGCTTAGTTTTCATAGCGATACAAGTGTGATAAAATTGCAGTTTGGTAGTTAAGAAGATGAGTGTGTGCCCAATTCTGATCCGGTCAAAAGTTTTAAAAATTTTTTATAGGCAGTTTTGTAGGAAAGGTCGATCGTATACCATTTTACTCCATTTTGCTTGACATGTTGTTATTGTTATAGCAGTTCACTAAACCCTGTCAGTGCGGTGTGGTCACCGATCGTCGTGCCGGACATATATTGGGAATTTCGGAAATATATATAATGAGGGTTCTGGATAGGTAGGAGTTTATATATATATATATATAAGTGGAACGTAACCCTTTTTGGGCGTTTTGCCGAGCCCCTTCTCCTATTTGTGGGGTGCGTCTTGATGTTCTTCCACAAATGGAAGAACCTGCAGTTTCAAGCCGACTCCGAACGGCAGATATTTTTTACGAGAAGCTTTTTTATGACAGAAATGCCCTCGGAGGTTTGCCATTGTCTGCGGAGGGGCGACCGCTATTAGAAAAAACGTTTCCTTCATTTTGGTCTTTCACCGGGATTCGAACCTACGTTCTCTCTGGATTGCAGCTCATTCGGCTACGTCGGCCGCCGGTGGTAGGAGTTTAACCTCCTACAATATCCAGACCGTAATTGAAAAGTTACGCGAGTCTCACGAGACAGCTGAAGCTCTACGTATGTAATGGGTGGCGGTTGGACTCAGATAACGGCAATCAGTAGTCGGGAGTTTAGGTGATGAGAGTCTCCCAATGAATGTTGTTTAATGTTTGTCTATTACTGTCCGGTCCAGTAGTTGGAGTTGGTTTGTTCCTGGACCTCGTCAGACTCTTGACTCGACTGGGAGGTGGCTGAGGCTCTATCAAATGTCTGCAAGGGTAGCACCATGATGCTTTCCATTTCAATTCAACCGGGCTATTCGGGTCATGTTCTTCGATTTCGGTGTAACTGAAATATGTTGCTCTCTGGTCAAAATAATGAGACACGTATTTTTTTTTTTGCCCGAAAAAATTTTTTTTCAAGAGTTATCGGCAATTTTGTTTTTCGGCTCAAACTCGATTTTTTTAATTATATAAGAAAAAAATTTTTTTAAATGCCCATAACTTAGTCAAAAATGAACCGATTTTAATAATTCTGGATTCAAAATGATCGTAATTACTTACACGAGCGACTTCATATAGAAACAATTGCAAAAAAGTAGTTGAAAATTTTTTATATAGCAAAAAAGAAAAAAAATTGAAATTTTTTCAAAATTCAATATTTCAAAAAGTGTATTTTTTTTTTTTTTATAACTTTTTCCAAATCAAAAGGACATCTCAAACTTTAATTGAGCTGAATGCCTAGTAGCTAAAATGAGTTGTTTTTGAGTAATGAATTTTTGAGTAAAAAACCTGTTTCGCACTTTTTGTTCTTTGGAAAATAAAAAATTTTCAGCTACTTTTTTGCAATTGTTTCTGCACGAAGTCGCTCGTGTATGTAATTACGATTATTTTGAACCCAAAATCGTTCAAATCGGCTTTTTTTTGACTAAGTTATGAGTAATTAAAAAAAAATTGTCTTATATAGATTCTTTCCATTTCAATGCAAAAGGGCTATTCGGGACATGTTCTTCGATTTCGATGTAACTCAAATACGTTGCTCTCTGGTCAAAATAATGAGACACGTTATTTTTTTTTCGCCCAAAAAAATTTTTTTCAAGCTTTATCGGCAATTTTGTTTTTCGGCTCAAAATCGATTTTTTTTAATAATATAAGAAATTTTTGTTTTTAAATGCTCATAACTTAGTCAAAAATGAACCGATTTTAATAATTTTGGGTTCAAAAGGATCGTCATTACTTACGCGAGCAACTTCATGTAGAAACAATTGCAAAAAAGTAGTTGAAAATTTTTTATTTTCCAAAGAACAAAAAGTGCGAAACAGGTTTTTTACTCAAAAATTCATTACTCAAAAACAACTCATTTTAGCTACTAGGCATTCAGCTCAATTAAAGTTTGAGATGTGCTTTTGATTTGGAAAAAGTTATAAAAAAAAAAAAAATACACTTTTTGAAATATTGAATTTTGAAAAAATTTCAATTTTTTTTCTTTTTTGCTAAATAAAAAATTTTCAACTACTTTTTTGCAATTGTTTCTATATGAAGTCGGTCGTGTAAGTAATTACGATCATTTTGAACCCAGAATTATTAAAATCGGTTCATTTTTGACTAAGTTATGAGCATTTAAAAAAAAATTTTTCTTATATAATTAAAAAAAATCGAGTTTGAGCCGAAAAACAAAATTGCCGATAACTCTTGAAAAAAATTTTTTTCGGGCGAAAAAAAAAATACGTGTCTCATTATTTTGACCAAAGAGCAACATATTTCAGTTACATCGAAATCGAAGAACATGACCCGAATAGCCCGGTTGAATTGAAATGGAAAGCATCCCATATCAAAAATTGCTTGCTAAGCATTTTGCTGTAGTGCTTGACCCGAAGCATGGAAGACTCGTTGTGAAGGTGTTGTAGAGGAGACATCAGGGGTCATCCAGAAGCTGTCCGGTGATCAAGATGGTATGTAATGATAAGATGGTATGTTGAAGTAATTGCGCTTTTAATAGTGAAAAATGGTAAACATATTTTATATTCCTGCTCTTTACTACTTTTAGGAATTTTAAAAAACTCTTTCAACAAGGCAGCGTCAAATCTTTCTTATTGATTCATCTGTATAATCCCCTGTGCTCAAGCCGACAAGTAGACCAATTTTTAGAAAAATTTACGACAATACTGGGATCACTTGACATGGAATCGCTCATACGTAACGTATGCTTCTTTTCCACTTTTTTTGACGTCTTTGTTTAAGCACTCCATAATTATTTCCCCCTCATTTATATACTCATCCCTTTGGTAATGGTTAGCAATTGGTTTTATTTTTTGACATTATTGGGTTTTACTATCTGAGCGTACATAACTTATTTTGCTCTCCTTTGTTTTTTCACTGCATCCGCCACCACAGATTACGACTTCTTCAAATTGTGGCATTTTTGTTGCCTACTGCAGTGGGCCATTTTTCACTAAAAAAGTTTTAATACTATGTATATTCATATTTCCAGATGGACAGAAAAAGAGACGTTCGATTTCGCTCGTTATTCCCTTTGACCAATATCTCTCTGGTTCCCTAGGGGGCCTGAGGACTCTAAAGTTTTATTAAACAACAAACCAATTTGTGAGAACGCAGAATGAGCCTGAACAACGATATATTCTTACATACTTTCATACAGATTAAACCAGATACTCTTATAATTATATTTTGATAATAATTTTTGTGCGCCTTAAAGGGTCCCGGTGGTCTAGAGGTAGAAAATTTAGAGCATTTCCAGGAATTTTTTTACAAAAATAAAATTAAAAACGATATCTAAATTTTTTAAGCTTTTTATTTAACTTCTTTTGCATACAAAAATTAAATTTTTTTTTTTATTTTAATAATTTTAAAAATGGCGCTGAAGTTGTCTCGAAAAATTGGATCTGGGCGGGGTTGTCCATTTTGGCTCTTCCATTTATCTGAAACACAAAAACCAAAAAAATTATTAATCAGTATGACTGTACGTACGAGAGTAAAAAAAACCTTGACGAAATGTCGCGGTTTTGAATTTGACACTCTAAAAATCGATGTTTTTTTCAGTTTTTTAATCAAAAAAATACGAGATAATTCGAATAACAATAAGATTCTGGTATGGGCGTGATAGGCGGAATAAATGCTTCCCGAGCTTTAGTTTACGCAAAGCCTAATAATTTACGAATTTCTGTAGAGCGAAACACTGTTTAGCTAATTTGTATCTACATAAGTAGCAACTTGATAATTTATGGTGCATATGTAGGGCGCTAGTTTCTAAGAAGGTAACTAAAGCCTCTGATATTTCACAGTAAAATACCAATTATTTGAAGAAGTTGTAATTGATATGGAAGAAGAAGTCAATTTTAGAAATCATATCAGCAATGTTTGATTCCCGCAAGTAGGTTGGCAGCCATTTTAAAGACCTAACCAAGGCGCAATTACTAAAGATGGTTACACTACAATTTGGACATTAGAATGTCGCGACAAAAGAAAATATAAGTAGAAAAGAAAAAGAAGCCGACATGCAGTTGTAGTTAGAAGCATACGACGATGGTGCGAATGAAACAGTTTTTCTTCGTTTCAATTTTTTGCTGACATTCCTATGTACATGACGAAAGAAAAAAAACAAATCAGCTGGTCTACTGATATGATCTCTAATATATTCACCTTGGACCTAACAAAGTAAAAACAAGGAAAAATTCAACTTCATCACTGGATAAATTTTGATATCTACATTTCGTGCGTGAAATACTTGCAATAAAAAAGCCAACTCATTATTTTTTATTCAATGAATATTCACTGTAAGGAATCATTTTACCGGTTTCGCCAGCATTACTATAGGGAATTTCGACTGCTGATAAGTGATAAGTGGGTACTTATTCACCAGCCACAATTAACGGACTTATATTTGAAATCAAAATCGGCTCAACTGCTTGAAAGTGCCATAAAGAATTATTAATGACTCTTTCGTCCACAAGAGTCCATTAAACGTGCTTAGACGTTTCGGCTCAGTCAATGAAATGATATTGAAATGTGACCGTGTGTTGGCGCTGGCATTAGATTAGGTGTCTGACTGACAAGACCTGATAATGAAGTCTTTACGGGCGTAACGTTCCACGTGCCGCATTAGCAGGCGAATAACTACACAGAATTCTGTACTCAGTACGGATGTTGCTTTCGTCGTTGTTTGTAATTGTACGTTGTACATGTGTTAGCTTACAAAAGAAGGCCATTTGGTATACCGCCTTTCGCGGTTTACCTGTGGCCGCATGATTTGGACGCAAATAGATGTAGATCTACCAACAACAACAAAGCTATTCTGTAACTATGCAGGTATACCACATCATTCGATAGTAGACTTGATGCTGATGCCCATTCAAGTTCATTACGTTGCTCTGCACTCCGTCCATGCGAAGCATTCCCAGGTGGTTGATTTTCCTCCTGTTGCTGCCATCACACAAAGCTACTTTCTTAGTGTACATACAAATGCACATACTACCGCGCCCCACTCCTCCATCACAATTCGCATTTAAAGTTGATACGAAAGTTTATCCTTTTATGTGTTTGCCCACAAACTGCGCGCATACCTTCATTTTTATATAAACATAAGTATTTAATTACATATATTTACATGTACGTAGAATTTTATGTATAAGTTCTCACCAGTATACAGATAGGCACGTACAGAATGCATGTATTTTGCTTCGCTACTGCCGTACAACCCCATTTAGAAATGCTTTGCTTCGCCAATTTCCATGATTTTATCAACATGTTCGACGAATTGCCTACCAGGGCCGTTCTGGTCCAGAACGGAAACGTTGGAATCACCGCTTTGCTGTTGCATTCGATACTGTGTGGGTCCATAAAAACACAATTTTTTTGGTGACCTACTTCAGCTTTCCTTGGTCGAAGTTGAACTGAAGAATATATCGAAGTTTCCTTTTTTATCTTTATTTTTGAAGACTGTAACACACAAAATAGCTTCACCAAATACAAACATGTCAAATATCACCTTTATATGGCCGTATAGAGCGAACCGATGCAATAGTTCGTTTACCTTAGTGACTCTGAGTAGATTCATTTTAATCTTCTCCACAAAAAAAAATCCAGGCTGTAATTTCAAAAGCATAATTTCAAGTTAATTCTTAATTGAAGTGAAATGATAACATTTTGCAAAATTATACTTCAGATTCGTTAGAAAAGAGAAAACGTCTGCCATAGTCATTCCACGCAGTTTCATTCTTTCACTAATTTTCATCACTAAAATTCTACTTAACAAAAATTTATTATATTTCTTCAAACTCTAAGTGCAACGCAATATCGCACTTATATGGGATAAACTCATCTCTCTAGAGCACAAAGCTTCAATAAGTACGTAAAGTAAATTTAAAAAAAACAGCTTTTAAGTAACCAAGCTTTGCAATGAACAAGTTTTACGTCTTTCAAGTCGATATTTTAAAATTTTCGGGATCCCGAGATAAATACAATCTAACTCCGAAATTTCCGAGATCTAAAAAATACCAGAACCCCGAGATTGGTATCCCTTATATTCGCGGGTTGGGCCAGTAATTTATCTTGCCTTAGTTGGTTTGACGAACTGCTCGTCTCGACTTCAGCTGGTGGACATGGCTTAATCGGCGACCCTAAAGAGCACCGCGTTGTAATTTTTATGCATTTAACTTAATGTAATTTAATAAATTGTAATTCGATCGTAATCACTGGAAAGAGCTAAATCCCTTTTATTCAAAACGGTATACTTGTTTTGGATATTATAGCGTGATTGCAAAATTAATACAGGGTGGGCCAAATAAGACCTACTAATGACTAAAGACTACTGCGTAGAAGTACGCGCAGTTGGTCCATCTTGTTGAAACCACAAATTGGGATACTGCTCCGCCATTGGCCGCAAAAAGTTTTCAGTCAATGTTCTGTAAGAAGCTCCTGAAATCGATTACGGCGGTTCATCCTCATTTTCGATGAAATATGGACCGATAACTCTAGTACCAAACAGTACATTTAGATGGGTGCAACTGATGTTGGTGTGTTGCCCTTGGATTTTCAGAGCCCCACAATCTACAGTTTTGTTTGTTGACATAACCATTTAAATGGAAATGCGCTTCATCCGACATTAAAACATTATTTAAAAAAATCAATTCGTGTGGCTAATTGTGTAAGAATAGAAAAACTCGATAATTTTAACGCGTTGTGTTGTACTGTAGGGTTCCATAATAAATTTCCAACAATTCCATTATAACCTACAAATAGAGAAAAATAAATATGTCAAATAAAAAAGTTATTTGTGCTTAACATTAGTAGGTCTTATTTGGAATGATATTACCCTCGCCTAAAAGCCAGTCTCCTAAGCATATATCAGGTCAGTCCATAAGTTCGTGCGTATTTTACCCATAATTTCACTTTTGAACGATTTTTGCGTGCAAAAAATTATTCGCGGAATATAACGGAACTATTTATATTTTCTTTGATATATTCTGCATTCCACAAGTGGTTTTAATAGCGAATAGAAGCACGTTTTGTTAAAAAATTAAATGGAATCTTCGAACGCGTATAGGAGGCATATTTTGTATTTTTTTTATAAAAGTGGTAAATATGCAACAACTGCTGCTGCAGAAATGGACTGCGCAAAAGTGGTTTTCAAAATTCCGAAGTGATAACTGCGACGTGGAGGATGCCCCGCGCGCTGGTCGTCCTGAATTCTTTAACTCCGACGCCTTGCTCGAACTCGTGGAAGCTGAGCCAAATTTGATAGTCGATATGATAGCTCAGAGGTTAAATCCATCGCATGGAACAGTTCACAGGCACCTGGTTCAGTTGGGAAAGGTTTCAAAGCTGGGAAAATGGGTTCCGCATAGACTTTCCGTCGCCAACCTTCAGCAGAGAGTGAATGTGTGTTCTCAGCTGCTGCAACGGCTTGCAAATGAAAGTTTTTTGAACCATATCGTTACTGGTGATGAAAAATGGGTCCTTTACAATAATCCTGTTCGCAAACGCCAGTGGTTAGATAAAGATGAAACACCAGAACCGACCCCTAGAGATGGCCTTCACCCCAAGAAGATTCTCCTGTCTATTTGGT
The DNA here is from genome assembly GCA_037575425.1 of Anastrepha fraterculus. Taxonomy (NCBI): domain Eukaryota; kingdom Metazoa; phylum Arthropoda; class Insecta; order Diptera; family Tephritidae; genus Anastrepha; species Anastrepha fraterculus. The sequence continues at coordinate 143,933 of JAYXIM010002695.1, forward strand.
GGGATATGGCCGGTATTGTTTATTATGAACTTCTGGAACCGAACCAGACGATAACTGCTGATTATTATTCACTTCAGCTATCAAACCAGGACAACGCAAAACCTCATACCGCAAGGCAAACATTAGGCAAGCTGAACGAGCTCGGATGGGAGCTAATTCCGCATCCAGCATACTCTCCGGATATTGCACCTTGTGATTATCAGATTTTCCGTGGACTTCAATCCCATATGAGTAACAAGAACTACTCCTCAAATAAGATATAAAAAGGGATATCGAAGCGTATTTTGGCTCCAAGGACAAAAAATTTTTTGAGCAGGGAATTAAAAATTTCCATAAACATTGGGAGACATTGTAAATAATGAACGAAAATATATTATTGATTAATAAATACTTTAAGGGCTGCCTCTTATCAGTCGGCTTCAAAAAGTCGATTTTTTTTACTGCAATCGATAGATATATTGTAGGAGAAAATGCTCTCAAAATTTTATAGCGGAATTCAAAGTGATTTCGGAGTTACAGGCCTGTGGACTCTACTGTTTGCCTTCTGAAAACTTTGAAACATGTTTTCTGAAAACCATGTTTTTGAAAATGGCGTCGTTTCAAACCGATAATCTATATAAGGATAATTAAAATGCGCAACTAATTAACTAACAAAATACAAAAAAAAATTAATTTTTTAATGTTATTTAACACCTTTTTTGAAAAAAAAGCGAAAAAAGCACTTTTTCAATAATTAATTCTGTGTTCATTTTTGCAGATTTTTATACAAGAGTAGTCTATTATAGGGTGTTTTTTTAGAGGTTAGGTTTTCAAGTTGGCACTACTTTTTTCGTGGATGGTCTTTTTGACAGCTGTCACTTGATTTATGCTCAGTTTGGTTTGCCATTTCATAATGAATAGACTTACACCTGAACAACGTTTGCAAATCGTGCAAATTTATTACGAAAATAATGGTTCGGTTCGCGCGACGCATCGAAGAAAATTTTGTTCAGCGATGAAGCTCACTTTTGGTTGAATGGGTATCATTTTTAAAACATAATGGCAAACCCTTATCTTTATAATAAAGCATAATTCTTGGCCATAACATTAAATTATATACGTTTTATTTCATCTTGAAAACCTAACCTCTAAAAAAACACCCTATATATGCGGGAAAGCTTTCTGAATAAGACAATATATTTCTTTTGTGTTTCAGGTGAAAACTACGACCGCAATCTTACACGCCGTTTTACTAGCACGCAACGAGAAGCTGTGCGAGATCCCTCATATGTCCGCCATTTTGTTTTTTTATTTATGTTAAAAAATTGTTTATTACTCTTCAATCATGCCTTCAAATAAATGCAAAAGATTATTCCTGTGTGTCGCTTTTTTCGCCTTGAGAAAAAACACCTTTTTTTGAAGCCACTGATAAGAGGCCCCCCTTATACATCTTTTTTATTAATTTTAAAACCTCCTTTAAAAAACGCACGAACTTATGGGCTGACCTGATATTTTTAATATTGTATAAATTTATAAGATATATGAATTGTAAAAACTATAAATTTAAATAGATTGCGTGTCCAAATCATTCTACAATGCGAACAAATTTAGCCAAGTTCGACCAAATTTTAAGCATAGACAGAATCAAATAGCTGAGTGAACTATGTCGCTGCCAAAATTAAAACACACTGCAGTGCAGGGCGGTCCATAAAGTGTTTTTTTTAATCATATGTTAGTTTGATAGCGACAGCTGTCTCACTGGAAATTTTCACAGAAAGTCAGAATCATATCTCCGTAGAACGAAATGAATCGCTTTACGTTTGAACAGCATTGGGAAATGTTGCAAAATCATTTCCAAAGTCTTGTGTGGCCCAAAAAGCGCGTTTATTGTGTCAAAACCATCTTTAGGTGGCCCCGAATGGGGTTTGGAAAAAATGCACCGTTAGACTTTTTTGTGGAGTGTCACGCAGGACCGATATTATTTGAATGATCAATTGACGGTTTTTAAAGCGAATATCGAACAAGCCATAGGTGAAATAGAGCCAGAAACCACCTCCACGGTCTTGAAAAAACTCTTACACTAGGATGCGCTACTGCATTAATAAAATCATATTCAGTAAATACTGGGAGTATTTCCCCTTTCGAAAAAACCAATAACATGCCGAAAAAACTTAGTTTTGGTCCAATTTTGGAATTAAAAAAAACGAAGCGCTAATCTGTTTCGAAAACATTGCCTAACCTGCAAAAATACTTTGCACGTTATAAGCGTGACACTTAGAGCCTTGATCATTTGAGTTAGTACAACATTTTGGGTTTCATATCTTTGCTTTTGAAGTGAATTTCGTTATTGTTCTGTTTTACAGAGCGAAATGTTGCGACGAGTGAAATTAAATGAAATTTCAAGAAAATTACCGAAATTACCGAATTGTAAATTTTGTGGCCTGCTGGTGAAATTGGCCTATTGTACATATTACATAATAAATTAAAAAAGAAATAATCATCAGAAATTTGTGTAAACTGAAAAAATAGCTTTTTAAATTAGTGTTTTTAAAACGGGATTGATCGAAACCCGAATCTTTGGAAATCGTCTCCGTCACTAGTTGATAACTAGCCAAGTTCCACTAGAGACGATGCATCTACTTGTAATGCACCTTAGTATAATAGTATATGTTAAAAAATAATTATTTGCATCTGTAGTAATAAATCTAATACAGACCAACACTCCTTGAAAGTTAAGGAAGCTTTTAGTGTTAACAATAATATGGATTATGAAATTTTGAAAACTATTTTTGCACGCGAATTGTTAAAGTACTTGGTTGAGCAAAATTTCCCAATTTAGATAAATTTTATATTTCTGATTTCAGTAATGATTTTCTGTCATTTTGTTTTTGGCACTAACACAATATTTCATACTCGTGGAAGCAAATGTTACTGTTTTTGGGAGGTGTCCTGAAAGGTGGATATTATGAGGAAATCCAGAAGACAAAAATAATTAAAGTCCTTAAGTCCAATTTTGAAAATTGGCAGAAAGCATAACTGCGAACAAAGACGAGGCAGCTGCGTCAAAGTAAACGTGGTCCACAAATGAAAAAAATATTAGCTAATGAACAATTATATTTACAGTTAACTATAAAATACAATAAGCTCATAGCTATGGCTACTGTGACCTTAGGCTAATATACTGGATGTGTATATATGTGTATGTAGAGTGTTTGCGAAATTTCATTCAGGATATTAAAATACTTTAAATGCTTATAAGTTTAATAATGTTCTCTGTAGAATTGTTTAAGAGTAGATCAGTAGGTTTTGAGTAGTTTAGTGATTTTTGTGGTTTGTAAAACGTGTACAGTCGTCTAGGATGTGTTTGATGTTTGGATCTGAGGTATTGCAGTATTTGCAGATATTTGCGACTTTTTTTATTAGATATTCGTGTGTTAGTTGTTTGTGTCCAAGCCGTAGTCTAATTATTTTTGTTATTTCCCTTCTAGTTATGTTAGTATTATGTGTAAATGTGTGTTCATTGATTGCTTGCTTCATTGTGCTTGGACTACAGACACAAATAAAATAAAAAAGCTGAATAAGAGCCACACGGCGAACCGTTCTAAAGCACAATGTTAGAGGAAAGCGCAATTTTGGATATTTATTTTTTATCGAATAGTCTCAAATTATTTAGTAGTACATGCGCGATTTTTCTTTTTTTTTTCAAAGTATGCCGGATATACAACCATGGTCATATAAATAGCACATTTAGACTTTGAAAGCAAAGAGTGAATAGGTTTTTAATTAATTATTTTTTATTGGGAAAAAAGCAACATGAAAAATAAAAAAAAGTTATTTACTTCCACTTTAAAACAAAAAAATGGTCAAAACGAATTTCAGTTCTGATTATTAAAATTGTTTTACCAAATTAGTATTTTGTACTATATCCACCGTTTTTGATTACTTCCTCAAGCCGTCGCTTCATGCTTTCTACAAGCTTGTGGCATCTTTCCTTTGGAATCGAGTACCAAGCCTCCTCAACTGCGACTCACAAATCATCAAAATTTTTAAAATTTTTGTTAGCGATTTCGACCTTAACGCCATTCCACAAATTTTCTAT
>JAYXIM010002696.1:0-14275 GCA_037575425.1 Anastrepha fraterculus
CTGCTAGCAAGAATTCAATAGGCAAGCATTTTACTAGATATTTACACTTTTCCTTTTACGCGTCTGCTCTACTCCCACATAAATACACACATCTTTACATAGGTATATAAATCGATATGATGGCATTACCTTTGCTATTGTAAGTATCTTTGCGTATTAGCATAGATAACGAGAATTACATACATACAGACACATCAGTGGAAATGGGAGGAAGTTCTACCTAGTGCACGGAAAATTGGAAAAGAAAATTTGTCATGGTTTTATATTTTTTGGCAATTCAAAGTTGTATTTGTGTTCCGGTATCTACATAGTTTAATACGCATAAAATTGAGTTGGAGAATAAGTTCATAGTGTTTTTAAATTTTCTTTTATTTTACAACGATTTGTTTGATGTTTGGCAAAGGGTAAGTATTTGTTCGATAGAACTCTTTCTGCTCCACAAAACTATATTAATTGTAAATATTTTCGAGTTATTTAATTTTTTATTAGTTTTGAGGCTTAGAAATGGAATACCCAGTAGGCAAAAATACACCTACTCTTCTTTGCTCTTCATCGAGGTCAAAACACTATCGAAGCAGCTCGGGACGTATATGGAGAAGAAGTTATGGGTGAGTTGTCGTGAATTGACGGAAAAAATGAACTGCGATCACAAAACGATTCTCAATCATCTTCAAGAAAGTCGCCTTCAAATTGTTTCTCAGCATCTCGCACGCCATCGAGTAGAACGCGGTCATAAATAAAGCTTTTTGTACCGAATCATCACGGAAGACGAGAAATGATGCTTATACATCAATACGAAGCAAAGAAAGGAGTGGGTAGCTCCAGAAGATCCGCCAAAGCCGAGGGTCATCCAAAGAAGATCATGTTATGTGTTTGGTGGGACTGAGAGGGCATGGTGCACTGGGAAATGCTCAAAAAGAGTGCCACAGTCAACAAGGAGCTTTACATTGTCCAGATACATCGTGTGAATGAGGCTATTCGACTGAAAAGACCTGATCGACATGGTGAAATCATACTCCTTCACGACAACGCCAGGCCCCATGTTCCACAAGTCGTCAAAGCCGCACTCAAAGAGCTCGAACGGAAAGACGTTCAGCATCCAACGTATTCTCCGGACCTTGCGCCGACCGATCACCATCTTTTCCACTCCCTGCCAAACCATATGAAGAGCGTTCCTTCGTTAACGAGGAGGTCCTTAAAAACTGGCTCAACAATTTCTCTGACACCAGATCAGACGATTTTTGGCGGAACAGCATCAAAAAATTGGTCGAGAGGTGGGAAAAGATTGTAAACAACAACGGCGATATATAATTGATTAACTTATTGATATAATTATTATTTTTTGTTTAAATAAAAGTCTTCGGTGAAAACATTACCAACTTATTCCCCATCCCAATGCAAGCAGATGATGCAAAATGTATTATATACCTAATGGCGGTTGATTGGGCAAATATTAATTATATTTAAATTCTAACTAAAACACCTTTAGCCATTAGGTACAACTCTTATAATGAAGAGAATAAGAATGAGTACGTCTGTACATAATGTACTACAGACTTTGGTTACATTATCAACCCATTGAATCGTTCTTGTGAAACGATGTAAAGAATTATTAGGCTAGATTAAGTTGTAGCGGCTGCCCACTCTCACACAGTCTCATAGCCCTTTATGATACGGCATGGCGGCACTTGTCCCGATCTCCCTAAAACCAATGTGAATTTTTCAAACAGTGCCGAGATCTTCTAATTCGTTAAAAAATTGTCTACTCAAAGTTCTAAATGTTCGTATGGATAAAGTAGAACACTAATACAGAAGGTGTGAGATCAACTGTTTCCCTTCTTCGTTTATATAGCTTTTGCACCTAGGCCTTTAGTGTGTCTGCCTATAAGACAGTGTCCCATTATAATAGAAATCAGTGTGCTAAGGCTATGCTTATTTTGGCTTAGCAGGGGTGCTTCGCGTTTAACATTGAGAATCGGCCACAAATGTCGGGCGGCTCTGCAGGTGGGTTTGTTACAATCTATCATTCGCTATTCTTAAAAATGTCTCAAGAGTAATTAGCTTACATGGTTATAGGGGGATACCAATATCATTTTCTATATTCTCGTTAATTGTGTAGCCGAGTTTCGCTGCTATAGTTAAGCCCCTTCATATAATATAAAACCAAACTTCCATTTCTATAATACACACTCAACATACATAATTTAACTAAACTTGCATTTCCGCCATGTGCTTCCAAAGAATTGCTTTATATTGCTTTATTAAAAGTGCAACAAGGCAACTTATATTTTTATTGAACACGTATTCACCTTTTTGCCGAATTTGCATTTCCGGCACTTGCCAAATAAACGGCACACAATGCCACAGAATTATTCACCATACTAATATGCATCATAGATAGAATTTAAACAATTAATTAAACTGTAACAGCAATTTTAAAGCAGTCTTAAGATATATTCAATAAAGCAAAGTTTGTAATTGTAATTGTAAGTTGTAGTAATTGAACTTAAATTTGCTTTTTTTTTGTTCATTAAAAATATCGAACTCAAAAGATTTCGCCAGCTCATTGGTCCTACAATTTTTTTCGATGTCGCAATGGCACGTAACATTTGCCCGAAATGAATCCGCCGTCTCGTTAAGATACAAGGGTTAGCAAGTAAAGGGGAAACGCCGACCGTTCGCTAAACTGAGTTGTTTCACTTTTTTTCACAAAGTTATCGAAATTTTGATGCCACCTGCTTTACTGACTTTTCGTTAAGTTTTTACGAAGTTAATATCAGCAAAAGCCCTAGCTACAACAGCGGTATTCACAGCGAGGGCATTATTGTCACAATTCGTAACTTGAATAGCTTCACCAAACAGTTTGTGTGTGTTTTTAGTAATTGAAAATGCACATCACCGTAGAAAATATCAAAATGAGATACTTAACTTAACATTCAATTAATTTCTGCTTGCCAAGCGAAAAATCTGTACGTGAAAGCAGCAACTGCTCAGCGATGTTAAACCGACATTTCTCCGAAAAAATTTACTCGGTGCAGGAAAAAATTTGCGTATATCCGTTTCTTTCTTTAATACACCAATTTTATTTGTAAAATGTAATGAAAATTCGTTTGCTTGTATGTACGTCCACGTCAATCAATCTAATCGCCAATTGATTTGCCCAAAGACTAATAGTATACCTGCAAATACATTGAAAGGGGCAATTTATGGTTTAACGACAGTCGTCACTTCCATAAAATTCACTTCTATAATATTTTTTTTCAGAGTAATATATTTTTGGTTCAAAATAATCAAATAGTTGGATTTATTTGCTTAAAGCCATCGGTTGTTATTACGTGTAAAAAAATATAGTTATTTTGTTGCGCTATTTTTTTCTTAAATAACGTTAGACTTATTAACGCTAACAGAAATTTAACATTCTTACATTTATATAGTTATTTTATTTAGTATGTATTACATCTGCTCATTGTTGCTGGTCAAATTAGAAATGGATTTAATTTTGCGATGTCGACAATTTAACCCTTGCAGTCGAAGTGTTGTGCTGTCATCTAAATACATATAATTGCCTTCATAAGAACGTTTATTTTAATATAGGCTGGTGCAAAATTAATTATCTAATTTTGTTTTTGAATAACTTGTTTAATAAATAAATAAATAAATGGGTGATGAAAATATTTATTTTGACCTTTACCTCCATTGCTTGTCTGTTTGTATACTGCAGCTATCTGCTTCATAAGTGTGAAAAATTATTGACGATTGAAGCCATTGCAAAAAGTTTAAATCTTTGGATAGAGTTATTAATTTGCTCCACCTTGTATTTAACAGATGCCGTCGACTATGTGTTTAAACTACTTAATATTGTTCCATAACGCCAACATTACAAAATGTTGGCAGTGCATCAACATCAAAACGCACCAGAAAAGTGATTAGTACGCATCACTGAAGTAATCAGTTCATTACTAAAAAAGTTGCTTTGCTTGGTATTAGTGCTTCAAAAAATGGAAATTTATGAAAGGTTAGTGGTTGTGTTCATTCAAAAGAGCACAGAGATCTAATAATTTTGGTGATAATTTTTATACTTAAGCATCAGACGAAAGTTAATATACCATTACATCTTCATGAAAAGTAAAAATGTTATTTTTTTTTTAATTTAGAATGCTTTGTACTCTATGAAAATGGATATTTTGAAGAAATATTTTCCAAATTTATTTTCATATAATACGCTATCCTGTGATGTTTTAAAAACACTTTTACCGGTACTTTAAAAATATATGAGAGCCAAAAGGAATTTTAACACAAGACTTTTTGAAAAATTCTACCTTTTAAGAGTTTCAACACAATCAAAACTCACTCAAGTGTCTTAACTTTGTATAGAAGAATATTTGTTACTGCACTCTAAATAAAATCGCCTTAACGTGATGTGAACGTACTATCTGCTGTAATTAGCAAGAGTAAAAGTAAACTAGTCTAAAATGGGCGTGGAGCGAAAAAAAGTACTTTTGCACATTTCATATAAGTATTTGATGGGCGCTCTATTATATTATATGGTATATAGATATGTATGTATCATCGCCCAAGCAGGCAATGGCAAACCTCCGATTAACTCACGGTTTTTGGCATTCGGTGCTGCTGCCTCTTACTTCTAAATAACCTATATATCGCGGTAAATGTATAGTACATACATACGTAGTAAATATATGCGCAATAGCTCAGTTTCCGCATACATAACATATTTATGTACATATGTATATAAAGCCACAGATCCAAATAATGTAATTAAGTTATCATTCTTATCATCTTTATTCCTTTTCATTTCCAATGAAAAGTTCTAGCATTCCCGATAATTTAAAAATAAACCGTTTAAACTGGTTGTGCAAAATGTGCGAGTGGGACAAGATAGACATGAGTCGATGGTGATAAACGTCAAACGGCCTTTTTTACTAAATGACCATATACTGGTACTTATTTACATGCATGCATGTGAATCTGACATTGTGTACATCCGTGTATCGAAGATGGAAATCCGAAAAGCCACAATAGCTTTCCAAGTACTTTACTCATTGTTTTCTGCCATTGTTTCGACCTTCTCTCTAACCAACAGCCACTTTAGTCCCCCTCATCGCCTACGTATATTGCCCATATTGTCCTTTTTGTGGAGTATTGTAACTTCCCTTTGTTCCTTGTGGCTTCGCATGTGCAAACACATTTATCTAAAGCTTTTTTTTTTGTTATTTTTGTATTCATCAATGTTGTTGCCGCGTGTCATGTCACGACAGTCCCAACAACATAACATAACAAATAAAGTCCGCAAACATATGTTGAGTCGATTTGTTATTCAATTCACAGCAACATCTCCTAAACGATTTCAATGTTTTGAGGGTTTCTACTTTTTCTCCATTTTAGCCCTTAACAACGGTCTGTGAGTGCAAGAAGGCCTCAGGTCTCGGTGAAAAGAAGCGGAAAACGTTTAAACGTAAAAAAGCCTGAAAGGTATGCTTAGTAGCCATGTGGCCGATACATAAATTAGATAAGATAGGACATCCTTCAAACTGCTTAAACTGCTACTTAAGTAGTCAGACAGGCGAATGTTGTTGAAGTGGAAATTGAAGAGAAGGAATATTTACATATAGTACATATATAAAATGAACTTAAAACTATAGAAATTATCAAATGCAAAAAGGCAGACAAAATTTACTAAACTATATCTTATTTGTACATAACTGCACAACTGTGCTTGTGCAATTTTGGTCGGATGCTATTTTTATATACAATGACTTTTTCGAAATTATATTTAATGCTTCTCATCATCCAATGGTTCTTACTTCTTAGCCTTTACAGTGCATCATTATAACATAATATAATATAATAATAACATTCAAAAGTATAGTATGCAGTTTCTTTCACATTTGTACGCCAAAAAATTGTATTCCAATCCTCCTATCAGCTTAGAAAAAATTGCGTTGCAGTCATTATGCATAGAATTCTACCCACAATATTTTATTTTGTTGACGGTGCTAAGCTTTTTCTTCCATATAAAAAATTCGAGCATGCACTTTGAATGGAAGGAAAGGTGAGGCACAATAGGGAAAACAAATTGCCAAACACCAAAGGAATTTTGTAGTTCCTTGAAACTTACATTAAAATTCAATGGGTTATGGTACGCAGTTTTACCTAGAAATATTCTAAAAATTCTGGTTTGAAAAATGGTTTTTGTTGTACTGTGAGCTATATTTTTATAAGCTACTAGCATTCCCCAGTGGGCTTCGCACCACCATACATAAAATGTTTTTTGTATTATTATTATTTTGTGGTCATCGGTGGGCATCAGATCGAGTGCCACTTTGAACAATTTCACCAATTCATTGTGTTGATGGAACATTGTTTGCAATTCATTCACGATTGATCTTCTCGTATTCGTCGAAATTGCACAGCGCTGATCTAATTCACTATTCTCATCACCAATAAAATATATTTGCAAAAATTGATGGTCACCATCTGGGAATAGTAGCAAAGACCCAGCTCTATGGTATATTTGACCTTGAATCTGTAAAGTTCGAGAAATATATGTAGATAACGGATCTGAATTTTTAAAAACATCGAACACAGGGACGGCACATAAATTAAATATGATATTGTTTATTCCAAACGAAGTAATAACCTTAAACGTCTGCATAAATCCATCTCTTATAATATTTGTAGCTCCAAAAGATGTCATTTGAAATCATGAATTGTATTTTTTAATGTTTAAGAGGAAATGCTTCGACGTTGGTGAATTTCCAAAAACCAATGAATGCAAAGGTTCTGGCGGAAGTTCTAGCACCGGCAATTTGACTTTCCCACCAGCACAGCACATACCAGGCGTTTAGTTTCTGAATTTAATTGCTTTGCAATGTATACATTCTATATTCATTTGGCCAATGTAGGCACGCATGCTGTAATCAATGGGGGCATCGTAAATGAAAGACGCGCGGTCTATTTGACGTATATCATAAATGGACGTACGCCCACGACGGTTTCTTGGTGCTTCACTATTAACCGACTGATTTCTCCGTCTGTGTCGTTGTGTTTCCACTTAATTTCGTCGAACACGATCTTCTTCACTTTGTGATCACATAAAATGTCATAACTCAGGAACGGCTGCACCGATTTGAATCAAACTTCACATAAACCACCTCCTCAAAGATTGAAAAGAACTCTAAAATTTTCGTGTCAATCGGCTTGGCGGTTCTTGAGTTATAAGATTACCAAGGAAATGTAATATATAACAACAACTTGAAATAACCCAGGATCAGCAGTGTGGTTAGGAATTTCAGCTGATATAAGGCTATCGATTTGATCCGGAGCTATTTTATGTACCAGCCAAATTAGTATATGTGCGTGCGGCAATTCCCTTTTCTGCCATTCGATGGAGTACATATGGCAACGCACCTCCCCAAATATATATAATTTCACAATTAAATCCATAAGTGCTTTACATTTTTGCCGAAATGGATACTCATGTGGTTCAAACACATCCTAGGGTTATCCAGGTCCACATTTTGGGCGATATCTCGAGGCCCTAGTTACGGAGGGGCATTAAAAATACTCTATACTATAGAATCATCAGCAGCTTCCATTTGCTACCCATATTGTATAAACACATCCTAGGGTTATCCGGGTCCACGTTTTGGATTATATCTCGAGACCCTAGTCACGGAACGGTATGAAAAATACTCTATACTATAGAAATCATCAACAGCTCCCATTTGTTACCCATATTGTACGAACACATCCTTAAGTTATCGGGGTCCACATTTGTGGCGATATCTCGAGACCCTAGTCACGGAGCGGCATCAAAAATACTCTGTATTATAGAACCATCAGCAGCTTCCATTTGCTACCCATATTGTACAAATACATCCTAGGGTTACCCGGGTCCACGTTTTGGATTATATCTCGAGACCCTAGTCACGGAACGGTATGAAAAATACTCTATACTATAGAAATCATCAACAGCTCCCATTTGCTACCCATATTGTACGAACACATCCTTAAGTTATCGGGGTCCACATTTTGGGCGATATCTTGAGACCCTAGTCATGGAGCGGTATCAAAAATACTCTATACTATAGAATCATCAACAGCTTCCATTTGCTACCCATATTGTACAAACACATCCTAGGGTTACCCGGGTTCACGTTTTGGCCTATTTCTCGAGACCCTGGTATCCGATTCTTAAAATTTTAAAACACAAACCATCTACTGAATAGTCCAAACAAAGCCTAAAAATTTGGTTTGGATAGGTGAGCCCGTTCTTGAGTTATAAGATTACCAAGGAAATGTAACTTCTTTTTATATATATAGATTTAACTTCAAAGACTAAATATTAAGATTAAGGTTAATTAGCATTTACAGTAATTTTCACAATAAGTAGTGGGTGTTATCCTATTTCAATTGATCGCGGTAGAGATCCACAAAAATTGGTCTTAGGAGGTATTACGCCCCCTTTTCCAATATCTAATGCTTTTCGCCTTAAGTACGGCAGCCGTAATTTATGTAACTGTAGGTGTTACGCCCCCCTTTCCAAAACCCACAACTTTTCAGAATTAGACAGATATGGGCAATTTATGTAACTATAGGCGTCGATTCGCCGCTTCTCTGCTCCCTAAGTCTTAACTCTGCTCTCTTGAGAAAAATGTTCAAGCAACAACAAAGTTATCGAGCAAGATTCGCCGCTAGCGAGTATAGTTGTACCTCATAACACATATTATACCTATTTTCAATGCTGCCAACTGTCCTTCAAGTGAGATTCATTAGACCGCGTTCATACAAGTAGACTTTTGTTGTTTCAGCATTGCGAATTCCCTTTTGGTGTTTCCCGTCGTGTTCACACACCTTTACTCTTTATTATGTAAGTAAATATTTTTATGAACAAAATGTATCTTAAAATATATTTTTTGGAGGCGAACTATCAAAAAACTTGCAAATTTTTGTACTGTCCACTAAAATATCAAATATTATTATATATGTATATTCAAAAGCATTTATGTGCCTCCAAGCAAAGGTCGCTTTTAAGTGCAATCATTTCTTTCAGGCATAAAATGGTTTTCCCATTATTTTTGTCATTAGCAATGGTAATTGGTGGCACAGTTTTATTTGAGCTAAATATAGCGATATTGCAAATTTTTGTTTAAATTCTATCTGCCTGTAATTATTATTAGTAAAGTTTTGCAAACTTTGGGAGCATCTCAATGCCATTTGCTTGTTGAATATCCGCTACTCGCAATTGAAGCAGATATATGTAGGGCTGCGTGTAGCATTGAATGAATAGAATAATGCGAATTATTTCTTAGGCTTCATCTTCAAATCAAAGATGTATAATTTACAAAGAAAAAAAAAATAGGTTTGCTTTTATGCATTTTATAAATACTTATAAATTTGTTCCAACAAAATATAACACCGTGTGACATTCAAATCTACACACAAAAAAATCAATAATAAATCGAGAAGCTAGGAGCGAAATATAGTAAAACTGCGTTTTTCGTTTTTCTCTCTGATATCAAGCCTTCTTTTAAAGAACTTTGAAATTGCAAGGATATGATTAAATAGATAATCGCTAATGTAAAATATGAAGCCTCTTACTGCTTTTATTTCTGAGTCTTTGTCTGCGTTCATACCTCCGTTTTTAGACAATCTTAAGAATAAAAAAATTTCGACTTTTCTAGACTCTGCTGTTAATTCAGAATCACACGTTTTGTATTCTAACTGAGCATAGATATTAAATAATCAGTAACGTAAAAAGAAAATTCTCTATATTTCGAAAAGGTAATAAAAACGTAAAGGTGAACTAAACGCAGTTTTACTGTATTTGGGCCTTACTTTCCCGAGTATATTAATTTTATATTTAGAATTTCCAATTTTTTTAGCATGATGTAATATTTGCTAAGTGTTTTTAAGAAGGTAGATCCATCACATTTTTTGGTCGCCAATTTAATTAAATCATGACATCTTAGGTTAGGTTAGGTTAGCCTGGTTGGCAATAAGCCACGCATAGACCTTTTGGTCCCTAGCGATACCAGATGGAAAGCGACCTTTATGAATACTGAAAGTAGACATCATGTAGGATGGCGAATCTAAGCAGAGCTGGGAGATCCGCTTTTGAAACGTCCTCCAGACCCTCAATTGCTCGCATTTGCTATCGGCCTATTTCCCTTTTACAGTATAGGAGGGATATTCATAGTAGTTTTGACAGATTCCGGAATGGAATTCTAGAGCCACAAATTAATGAAGAAAAGCATTGATGAGCGTAAGTAAGAATGTGTTCAAAAAATAAGGTGAATCTTCATTCTTCCATGAAAGTAGTCCTGCTCAGATATAATACACTTGTGCCAGCGTTTTTTTTTTCAATTCTCGAAGCAGTTCTGATATGCACTTTTTGGTATATTCTTGAGCTCTTTTAGCAATTCGGTTTATATATCTTCAATCGTCGCAAAACGCCTTCCTTTCATGGGTCTCTTCAATCTTGGGGAACAGGTAAAAGTCGCAGAGGTCGCAATTTGGAGAATACGGTGGCTGAGGCATGATAACGGTGTTGTTTTTGGCCAAATAATCTCTCACAAGCCATGCTTATGAGTGAGGAGGTGCATTACCATGATGCAAAAGTCATGAATTTGGTTTCCACAAATCCGAGCACAAACGGTGCATAACTTCAAGGTAATACTCCTTATTAATCATACGACCTTGTGGTAAGAACTCCTGATGCACTACGCCATGGTAATTAAAGAAAGTAAGCAAAACCTTGGCATTTGATCGAACTAGACGTCTTGGCTCTTCTGGACTCTTCCATTGGGACGGTTGGGCTTTAGCCTCGATGTCATAACCAAGTACACATGATTCGTCACCAGTTATGACCCTTTTAAGCAAATCTAGTTCATCGTTCAACAATTCCTGAGCAATGCTCATGCGACATTGTTTGTGGTCAAAATTCAGCAAAATCAGCAGAAAATCGCCGAACACGCAAATCACTTGTCTTATTTATGCCTCTCACAAACAAACTAAACATGCTACAAGTATATTGCTAAAACCGTGAACATATCTTCGAGACGAGTGTACCAACATGAAAAAAATAATAATTGAAAGTCGAATGTACGTAGCCCACGAAATTTGAAAATTCACCTTATTTTTTGAACATATCTCGTAGGAATAACCAGGCTTTGATGCCTGCTAGACTTTGTTAATTTTAATTTCTCATATAGATATATATTCTGGAGTTTTACATTCTATAAGTTTGTATATGAATATACAATTTCAGAAATGCTGCATCCATAAATGTTAGTTTTCCACAAAGAGATGTACTCATAGCTTTTAAGGCCATATACTTTACGTGTAACATTGTTGAATGCAACATCAATTTTGTGAGACGAGACAGAATTAAGTTTGCTTTATATGTACGTGCTCAGAATACGTAAAGTGAGCAAAATTAGTTGAACAGCTAACTTGTCTTTAAAGGTGTAAACGAAACTGGCGTACTTTATCTACGTAAAACAGCATGAACATGACTAACAACTTTATTAGTGTGGTCAGAGCAACTTAACGTAGAATTCACAATAAAATCGAAATTTCTTACCTTGTTAGTAAATGTTACAGAATTATTCTTCAGTTTATTCAGTTTTGTAACGTATTTCAGCATTTAGGCAAAAAATTATCATAGTCACATCGTGAAATTGCAGACAGATCAGTGTTAACTTGAAAACATGAATTCTCAGCAAGGCCCAGACGACTGGATTAGTTCAACTGGATGTCATCAGCATAAGCGTGGGCATTGACATACTAACACACAAATAATGCATCATTGACGAAAAGGCTAAACAAGAGCTGGCCAAGGTAACGATACTAGATTGGAGTGGGTAGGCTAACAAAACAATGTATTCCAGCAATATTTCTCTCTCTCATTTTAAATTCTCAAACTCTTAAAAAACCGACTTGTATTACGTACGTTATTTCTTTTTAACTTATTTTACAAAATGTTTCGGAGAAGTCAGTGGCGCAATGCGGTGAAATATTGCTGCTCATAATATCTTTGAGTTTGAAGTGTGTAATACTGGTTTCTTTATAGGTACACAGGTTATTGAAAAATACGAAAATAGAACTAAGAAAATTTGCATTTTTCGAGGGAAATTAGTTTCTTTGCGAAATTTTTCTCAACTTCAATACACTTATTCTAATTATCCTCCAAAAATTTTGTACAACCTCTGTAATATTTTTCCCGGCAGCTCTTCAAAAGATCGTTCCACAGCTTTTTGTTGAATTGTTTATGAATGCTGCTGAGATGCCTATTATATTAGCACTTTCACGCTCAGCCAAATTCGTATTGTCACTTGTGAAGTGTACAAATGTGGCGAAGCGAACGGCTTGCGAACATATCTAAAATTTTCATTGTGTGAACTTATTCACCGAGACCATGCTTAATCATTTTGGTGTTATACGAATTGAAATTTGAACAGTTTGCGTAAGAGTTTATATTTAATAGCGCGGATCTTTATTTCGAGGATAGTTACAATGTGGAGCAGTGAGTTACCTTCTTCGTCACATCTCGTTTTTTAACATCTCGCCCACGCCCCGACGGAAGAGAAGGACGATGCGACCAAAAATTCCTTTTATGAGCGCTTGGAACGTTCCTATGAGCGCTGCCCCTGCCACGACACAAAAATCGTGCTTGGCGATTTCAACGCCAGGGTGGGCAAGAAGGGAATTTTTGGTCCCACAGTAGAAAAATTCAGCCTGCACAAGGAAAGATCCGGTAACGGACAGAGGCTAGTCGACTTCGCCGGGGTCCGAAACATAGTAGTATGCAGCACCAGATTCCAGCATAAAAAGATACGCCAAGCTACCTGACTGTCTCCTGATCGAAAAACGCGACTCCAGATCGATCATGTTGTGATAGATGGAGAACACGCTTCTGGTGTATTAGATGTACGTACGATCCGAGGACCTAACCTTGACTCGGATCATTACCTTGTTGCGGCCAAACTGCGCACACGCCTCTGCGCAGCAAAAAACATACATCTACCTACGCAAAGAATGTTCAACATCGAAAAGCTGCAATCACAGCAGACAGCCAGAAGATTCGCCACTCGACTCTCACTCCTGCTCTCAGAGAGTACTGCCCAACAAACCGGCATGCACGAGCAATGGAACAACATTTCTCGTTCCATACGTACCGCCGCCGAAGAAGAAATCGGATTCCGAGGTGCCCGAAAAAGCAGTTGTTACCACGAGGAATGTCATGCTGCCGCCGAAAGAAAAGATGCTGCATATAGAGTCGCGCAGCGATCGGGCGCAACGCGAGCCATGTGGGATCGCTACAGAGAGCTAAGAAAGGAAAAGAGACGTATTATCCGAAAGAAGAAGCGAGAGGCCGAAATACGTGAGTGCTAGGAGCTTGAGATGCTGG
This sequence comes from Anastrepha fraterculus, assembly GCA_037575425.1. NCBI lineage: Eukaryota > Metazoa > Arthropoda > Insecta > Diptera > Tephritidae > Anastrepha > Anastrepha fraterculus. Next base: position 13,433 of record JAYXIM010002696.1, read on the forward strand.
CCAACAGGAACAACGCCCGAAAATTCTACCAGAAAGTTCGGCGGCCTACAGAATGTTTCAAGACCGGGGCGTTTTCCTGTAAGAACAAAGACGGTGACTTACGTCCAGAGCATTCATAAATTATGGAGGGAACACTTCTCGAACCTTTTAAATAGTGACAGCTGCGCATGTCACAGAGAATGTGAAGATCCCGATATCCCAATCGTTGATGACGGAATTGACGTTCTGCTACCCGGTCATGACGAGGTGAGAATAGCGATAACGCGGCTAAAGAACAACAACGCCGCAGGCGCCTACGGACTGCCGACTGAGCTATTCAAACATGGCGGCGAGGAGCTGGTTAGGTGCATGCATCAGCTTCCATGCAAAATATGGTCGGATGAAAGTACGCCTGCCGATTGGAATTTAAGTGTGCTCTGCCCAATCCATAAGAAGGGCGATCCTGCAATCTGTGCCAATTACCTCGGGATTAGTCTTCTAAATATCGCCTATAAGGTTCTAGCGAGCGTATTGTGTGAAAGGCTCAAGCCCACCGTCAACCAACTGATTGGACCTTATCAGTTTGGCTTTAGACCTGGAAAGTCTACCCTCGACCAAATATTTACAATACGCCACATCTTGGAAAAGACCCACGAAAGGAGAATCGACACACACCACCTTTTCGTCGATTTCAAAGCTGCATTCGACAGTACGAAAAGAAGTTATCTGTATGTCGCGATGTCTGAATTTGGTATCCCCACAAAACTAATACGGCTATGTTAGATGACGTTGCTCAACACCAGCAGCGCCGTCAGAATTGGGAAGGACCTCTCCGAGCCGTTTGATATCAAACGAGGTTTCAGA